>CM036247.1:3269406-3324406 GCA_020698575.1 Bostrychus sinensis
CTTTGAGGACCTGAGTCCGGTTCTCAGTCAGGTCTGTAACGGGCAGAGTGTGGTCCTTTGGCGCCCTCTGGTGGTGACATTGCAGATTTCATCTCCACAGCACCAAAAGAGTGAACGTTTACTGAAAGATGCTTCTGTACGGAAAAACTATCTCGTAATTACGAGAAAATAAGTCATGATTACGAGGCGGCAGAGATGCTTGCCCATTAACCCAAAGGTTGGCGGTTCAAGCCCCACAACCGGCAATGCATACTGTCGTTGTGTCCCGCCTTGTCTGTATGAATGCGTCTGTGTGACTGTGTTTGGTGGTGGTCGGAGGGGCCATAGGCGCAAAATGGCAGCCACGCTTCCAGTCTGCCCCAGGGCGGTGGCTACAGTCTGCCCCAGGGCTGCGGCTACAGTGGTTACAGTCTGCCCCAGGGCTGCAGCTACCGTCTGCCCCAGGCTGTGGCTACAATGGCTACAGTCTGCCCCAGGGCTGTGGCTACAGTCTGCCCCAGGCTGTGGCTACAATGGCTACAGTCTGCCCCAGGGCTGTGGCTACAGTCTGCCCCAGGGCTGCGGCTACAGTGGCTACAGTCTGCCCCAGGGCTGTGGCTACAGTCTACCCCAGGGCTGCGGCTACAGTGGCTACAGTCTGCCCCAGGGCTGCGGCTACAGTGGCTACAGTCTGCCCCAGGGCTGTGGCTACAGTCTGCCCCAGGGCTGCGGCTACAGTGGCTACAGTCTGCCCCAGGGCTGTGGCTACAGTCTGCCCCAGGGCTGCGGCTACAGTGGCTACAGTCTGCCCCAGGGCTGCGGCTACAGTGGCTACAGTCTGCCCCAGGCTGTGGCTACAGTGGCTACAGTCTGCCCCAGGGCTGTGGCTACAGTGGCTACAGTCTGCCCCAGGCTGTGGCTACAGTCTGCCCCAGGCTGTGGCTACAGTGGCTACAGTCTGCCCCAGGGCTGTGGCTACAGTGGCTACAGTCTGCCCCAGGGCTGTGGCTACAGTGACTACAGTCTGCCCCAGGCTGTGGCTACAGTCTGCCCCAGGCTGTGGCTACAGTGGCTACAGTCTGCCCCAGGGCTGTGGCTACAGTGGCTACAGTCTGCCCCAGGGCTGCGGCTACAGTGGCTACAGTCTGCCCCAGGGCTGCGGCTACAGTGGCTACAGTCTGCCCCAGGGCTGTGGCTACAGTCTGCCCCAGGGCTGCGGCTACAGTGGCTACAGTCTGCCCCAGGGCTGTGGCTACAGTCTGCCCCAGGGCTGCGGCTACAGTCTGCCCCAGGGCTGCGGCTACAGTGGCTACAGTCTGCCCCAGGGCTGCGGCTACAGTGGCTACAGTCTGCCCCAGGGCTGTGGCTACAGTGGCTACAGTCTGCCCCAGGCTGTGGCTACAGTCTGCCCCAGGCTGTGGCTACAGTGGCTACAGTCTGCCCCAGGGCTGTGGCTACAGTGGCTACAGTCTGCCCCAGGCTGTGGCTACAGTCTGCCCCAGGCTGTGGCTACAGTGGCTACAGTCTGCCCCAGGGCTGTGGCTACAGTGGCTACAGTCTGCCCCAGGGCTGTGGCTACAGTGGCTACAGTCTGCCCCAGGCTGTGGCTACAGTCTGCCCCAGGGCTGCGGCTACAGTGGCTACAGTCTGCCCCAGGGCTGCGGCTACAGTGGCTACAGTCTGCCGCAGGGCTGTGGCTACAGTCTGCCCCAGGGCTGCGGCTACAGTGGCTACAGTCTGCCCCAGGGCTGTGGCTACAGTCTGCCCCAGGGCTGCGGCTACAGTCTGCCCCAGGGCTGCGGCTACAGTGGCTACAGTCTGCCCCAGGGCTGCGGCTACAGTGGCTACAGTCTGCCCCAGGCTGTGGCTACAGTGGCTACAGTCTGCCCCAGGGCTGTGGCTACAGTGGCTACAGTCTGCCCCAGGCTGTGGCTACAGTCTGCCCCAGGCTGTGGCTACAGTGGCTACAGTCTGCCCCAGGGCTGTGGCTACAGTGGCTACAGTCTGCCCCAGGGCTGTGGCTACAGTGGCTACAGTCTGCCCCAGGCTGTGGCTACAGTCTGCCCCAGGCTGTGGCTACAGTGGCTACAGTCTGCCCCAGGGCTGCGGCTACAGTCTGCCCCAGGGCTGCGGCTACAGTGGCTACAGTCTGCCCCAGGGCTGCGGCTACAGTGGCTACAGTCTGCCCCAGGCTGTGGCTACAGTGGCTACAGTCTGCCCCAGGGCTGTGGCTACAGTGGCTACAGTCTGCCCCAGGCTGTGGCTACAGTCTGCCCCAGGCTGTGGCTACAGTGGCTACAGTCTGCCCCAGGGCTGTGGCTACAGTGGCTACAGTCTGCCCCAGGGCTGTGGCTACAGTGGCTACAGTCTGCCCCAGGCTGTGGCTACAGTCTGCCCCAGGCTGTGGCTACAGTGGCTACAGTCTGCCCCAGGGCTGTGGCTACAGTGGCTACAGTCTGCCCCAGGGCTGTGGCTACAGTGGCTACAGTCTGCCCCAGGCTGTGGCTACAGTCTGCCCCAGGGCTGCGGCTACAGTGGCTACAGTCTGCCCCAGGGCTGCGGCTACAGTGGCTACAGTCTTCCCCAGGGCTGTGGCTACAGTCTGCCCCAGGGCTGTGGCTACAGTGGCTACAGTCTGCCCCAGGGCTGCGGCTACAGTGGCTACAGTCTGCCCCAGGGCTGCGGCTACAGTGGCTACAGTCTGCCCCAGGGCTGTGGCTACAGTCTGCCCCAGGGCTGCGGCTACAGTGGCTACAGTCTGCCCCAGGGCTGCGGCTACAGTGGCTACAGTCTGCCCCAGGCTGTGGCTACAGTGGCTACAGTCTGCCCCAGGCTGTGGCTACAGTCTGCCCCAGGGCTGTGGCTACAGTGGCTACAGTCTGCCCCAGGGCTGTGGCTACAGTCTGCCCCAGGGCCGCGGCTACAGTCTGCCCCAGGGCTGTGGCTACAGTGGCTACAGTCTGCCCCAGGGCTGTGGCTACAGTGGCTACAGTCTGCCCCAGGGCTGTGGCTACAGTGGCTACAGTCTGCCCCAGGGCTGTGGCTACAGTGGCTACAGTCTGCCCCAGGGCTGTGGCTACAGTGGCTACAGTCTGCCCCAGGGCCGCGGCTACAGTCTGCCCCAGGGCCGCGGCTACAGTCTGCCCCAGGGCCGCGGCTACAGTCTGCCCCAGGCTGTGGCTACAGTCTGCCCCAGGGCTGTGGCTACAGTGGCTACAGTCTGCATTTTACTTTTTTTTTTTTTTTTTTTTTTTTTTTTTGACCGCAACATTGGATGAAATGAGTACTGGGGAGATGAATGGAGAATGGTATCTCGCTTCCATGTACACTGAATTGTATGATGAAAATGACAATAAAAGTACTGAACTGAACTGTACTGAACTGAACTGTACTGAACTGAACTGAACTGTACTGTACTGTACTGTACTGAACTGAACTGAACTGTACTGTACTGTACTGTACTGTACTGAACTGAACTGAACTGTACTGTACTGTACTGTACTGAACTGAACTGAACTGAACTGTACTGAACTGAACTGTACTGAACTGAACCGTGTGGAGGCTCATATCTCTCTGTTCCTTAACCCTTTGGCTGTCGGAGTAGTGTTAAATGAATGAATTGGATACTGTTCCTTTCCATTTTCCATTGATTTAATCCTTGTTCAAGTTCAAGTTTATTTATATCGTGCATTTAACAATTCTTGCGTCTCTAAAGTGATGTACAAATCATTAAAGGAGTAAAAAACATATAGTAAAAAATTAAAAACAAATAGGAGCAAAACAAAACAATAAAAATGATCACAGAATACTAAAAGACAACATCAAAATAAAACCAGATAAATAAGTAAAGTGTAAAAAAAATCCTGCAGAGCTTCTGTTAAATGCCAGTCTTTAAAACGGTTTTAAGGTGCTTTAGTGACTTTTTAACCCGGGTGACAGCTGATCCAGTATGGTTAGGGATAAAATACTCATACTTTATGAAATGTGTCTTGGGTAAACAAACCTGGCCCCTCTCCAGACCACACCGAGGCCCATATCCCTGTCAGTTTTTAACATTTTATTAAAGCAGGAAGGTCCCACTGAGACCAGAAACCAGCTGCTGCGATGTAAAGAGCTTTAAAAGTGATCAGTAAAATCTTAAACTCAGTTCTCAAACCAGGGCCGGCTCCTGGCATAAACACTGTATGCAGTTGTTTAGGGCCACAACCACTAGGGGGGGCCCACATGAGCAGAAAGGTTCTGACTGCACACACATTTTTATTTTCAATTACTAGTGGCATTTGTAAAGTTCATATTGATATACTTTTAACACTGCTTCTCCGACCAACATTGTTACAACCACACTATGAATCCACCGCTTTTACCATGTAAACATTTGAAAATAAAATAATTTTAAAACATATTCATTTATGATTTTTCTGCGCTGATGAGCGTGACCTGTAACACATGAAAGAGCACGTGACTTCTAATTCACACTTAAGTGTTTATTTTACTTGTACGTGCACAGAGGTCTGAATATGTGCACGTGTACGGGGCAGAGGAAGCCCGGGTGGAGGAGGTGTAACCGGAGCGGGGCAGTGAACACCGCGGTGATGTCGTGAGTAATGACAGCAGTCTGTTGAGTCGTGATTAACACACATTTTCATGAAAACCACACAGCTCTGTGTGGACGTCTGTAGGAGTTGGTCAGACTTATGTCCAGCGATTATTTCATAAAAGCACCTTGCTTTCATCTTTGAAACCCCCTAATGACACAAACACTTAATAAAATTAATAAAAAGTAAACACCTTCCATGTGTTTTAAACACCGCTCGTGATTAAATTCTCACATCTTTGTGTAATCCTTTGGTTTCCTGGGGGATATAAAGTGGAAGTGAACTGTATCAAACATGAAACTGGCTTCACTTCTCTCCTCTCCTGCCTCTGTCGTGTCTCTGAAAGCTGCATACGGCGTACGCAAGGTCGAAACCTTGTGAGCTACGCAAGCTTTCACGTCCAGTTTGAAACTACTCACAGCCAAAACCGAACAAATTTTGGGTAAAGATTTTATTTAATATGTTAATGCAGCAGAGTCATGAGTGTCGACAGAACAGAGACAGACAGGAGACACAGAGGGACATTGATATTTAGACAACTTTAGTACGTGAGGAAAAATAAGAAACTTTAAAAAGCTGCTTCCTGAATCAGGTTATTTCTGGTTCATCATGTCCTGGGCCGCGCGGTGGCAGTGTTTACCCCACAGCACACTGTAGTTCTCTCCTCCGGCCTTCACAAACTCCCCCACGGTCTTAGAGCCATTGAAATCACGGCTCTCCTTCACCTGCACACAGACCTGGATTAGTCCTGGTTTAGATCTGTTTTGTTCCTAGTTTGGGCCTGGTTTAGACCTGGTTTCAGTCCTGGTCTAGTCCTGGTCTTACCTGCCATGCTGAGGACATGTGGGCCGCGTCAGTGACCACAGTCTGAGAGCTCCGTCCGTATCCTGATCCTTTGTGGATGAGATACTGATGTCCATCGTCCAGAGTCACCCTGAAGGCCACAGGAGAGACGTTTAATGACAACAGGAAATAACACAAGGTAGACTCTGCAGATAGAACTGACATCTCTCACGGAAGTCAGAGGGTTTTTTCTGTGCAATGAGAACGATAAAACAATAAAGAAATGAATTCTTATTATTTCTCTGGCCCAACAGTTTCCTGATCTAAGTGTTGGTACTCACTGGAGTCGGCCATGTTCTCCTCTGCCCTCTCTCACAGATTCTAACGCTGTCGAAACTCCTGTGGTTTATGAACTGTTGTGGGGCCCCTCCTCCGGTCTGTGGTGTGTTTGTTCTGACTGGGCTGTGATCTAGAGCTTGCTGCACCTAAGGGCCCCACCCCAGGAGCCAGAC
The DNA here is from genome assembly GCA_020698575.1 of Bostrychus sinensis. Lineage (NCBI taxonomy): Eukaryota > Metazoa > Chordata > Actinopteri > Gobiiformes > Eleotridae > Bostrychus > Bostrychus sinensis. Next base: position 3,275,276 of record CM036247.1, read on the forward strand.
TGGGAGTCACAGTCTCTAAACCTACTCTGAAGACGTCTTGAACCAAAACTAACAAACATTCTGCTGCTGCTGCTCGTGTGATGATGTACAAAGGTTTTAGAACAAACCGGTGTTTCCAGAGTTTTTAATGAAAGTCAAGCAGTTCCGCGAAGTAACTGCAGGGGGCCCCCAGAGGCTGTCTATATTAAGTACATAAAAATAAATTGAGTTTGAAATGCACTGTAAAAAACAATGCTGCAAAAACTCAAGGCAACAGGATCCCTCAAGATTTTTGAGTTTTGGTGATCAACTCAAAATCTCAAGTTTTCAACAACTAATATTTTTTTACTCACCAAATTTACCGTTCATACATCTAAAAACTTGAAATTTTAAGTTTTACTCACTATCTTTATTTTTTCCAGCTCATCTTACAGCAACTGACTCCACTGTTCAGAAAAAGTATTATTGATAATAATAAAAACTAAATATACTACATTTAACAAAAGAATCACTTTTTCTGAACACTGTAAGTTGGCTGTAAGATGAGTAAAAAAATAATGATAGAGAGAAAAACTTAAAAAGAGAAAAGTTTTCCGACGTATGAACATCAAATTAAGTGAAAATGTGCAAAACTTGAGATTTTGAGTTGGCCCCAAAAATCTTGAGGGATCCTTTCCCTTGAGTTTTTGCAGCGTTTTATTTATTTTTACAGTGTATTTGTTTAAAAATATAACTTTAAAACACTTTTTAGCCAACAGTCAGTGTCTTTTGTAATGTTTTTAAAGAAATATATGGAGAAAAACATGAAAATAAAATTTAGGATTGAGGGAAGTTGTGTTGTTGGGGGTCTGCGTGGGATTTTGGTAAATTTAAGGAGGGCCGTGCCGCTCCTGACTTTGGGAATGGCTGAAATAGAATGAAGGGAAGTGATGAACAGCAGAGGGTAAAATGATGAGGTTAAAGAGCCTTGTGATGGGCAGTCCAGCTTTCAAAGGTTCAGTTTGGCTCGGCTCCCAAATGGCTCTTCATTTAGTGTCATTCAGAGCAGTTTCTTTAGGCCTAATTTAGCAGTTATGAATAATTTGTGTGTTGGTAAACAATTTTGGTAAAAGCCTTTGCACAAAATACAGTTTCAAAACTCTGTATTCATCTTTGCTGTCTCCACTATAATCTAAATGCAGTCAGATGATGCTTCTTTTTGATTTTTGCAAATTTATTCACTTTTTCCCCAACGAGCTTGCATTTGGTTATGGCTAACCTGTTCTCCCTCTCTGTCTGTTGCTCCTTGTACCAGGGCTGTACCATTACACTCGCTGTCTTCAGAGCCCACCTAACTTCTGTCACACATGATCCTAGTCCAGGGGTCTGCAACTTTTGAGATCCAAAGAGACAATTCTTACCAAAAATACAAAATTTGCATCTGTAAAGAGCCGCAACAAGTTTTAATATACAAAGGTCCTTAGTCTGTAGCAAATGGGTGATTATTAATTATTATTACATAAACAAAAAACGGTGTTAAATACTGCACATCTCACAGAGAACTAGAGTTACATCCTGTTTCTTGGTGCTTGTGTGTGGCTCTTCTAATCAGTTGTCTACTTATTCCTTTGTTGCATATCCAGATGTCGGATGCCCAAGGAGCTGCAAGAGCGGGGTCAAAGAGCCACATGTGGCTCTAAAACCATGGGTAACAGAGCCCTGTCCTACTCTGTCCTCACATGCGATTGGCTGCATGGTGAGCTGAGCAGGAGCCGCTGAAGATCAAGTGCTCGTCTGCAGGAGTCGGCTCTCCCGACTTGCTCCAAAGAATAGTCTGGGAGAGCTGACTCAGTATAACATATAAAGCCCTGTTTGCACGGAATTAGTTTTACCCAGGGACCTCCAGTAATTTGTAATAATTGCGGAGGTCATCTGTGATTTTTATCCCGTGCGAATGTGTCTGTAAAAATTCCCCCGAAAATTACCAACCATATTTCAGCCAACACAGAGGTCCTCTGATAAAACCAGTCCCGTGTGAATCCCTGTGTCTGTGATTCAGGCTGATTTTGTCAGGAAATTGTTTCCTAAAGTTCATAACAGTGATCCAAAATGTCTTTAACGCTCCATTTTACCTCTTGATTTAAACTCTCTTAATAATAAGACGTCTCTTTTGGTCTTACTCCAAAACAATTACTTTTTTTCTCAGATTAAAAAGTAAAAAAAATTTAAAAAGAGAGAGTAAACAAACTAGGGTGAAGATGTGACCCAGAAGCACCCGCCCCATCGTCATGGCAATGTTTTTGGCGCAATATAGAGGATCTTTTGGAAAGTTTGGATGCTTTTTGTGCTAAAGTTAGATCCAGAGAAACGTATCACAGCTAGATTAAGAGAGAGGGGCACCTACTGTTTAAGAGGAGAAATCTCCAAAGATAATGGATGACGTGTCATAGTGCGAGGTAAAGATAGTTTGTTTGTTTTTTTTTTCAGTACAGTAAAGCAACATAAAATATTTGACATTTATTTAACCCGGAAAGTCCCACTGAAATTCAGAATCTCTTTTACAGGGGAGTCCTGGCCCTATTGTACATGGTTTTTTTGTTGTTGTTTTTTTGTGGTAGAGGAAACGTACATTAATTACAAACATCATTTATCCCATGCAAATGCCCGACTAAAAGCACTGACATCAGGGGGTAATTCATGAATTACAGAGGTCCAGGGGTAATGCTTATCCCGTGTGAATAGGCCTTAAAACTGTATTAAGAGATTTTAAATGAGAAACAACACATTTTTATAACAGATTGTATATATTTTTTGTGGCTAGAGATAATTCTAAAAGGCTGTTCACAGTCTGCTGAAATAATGAACAAAACACCACAGGTCTGGGGCTAAGACTTTATTAGATCCTCGTTGATCCACAGTAAACAAATGCAGCAGTGGACAGTACAGAGGGCAGACCAGAGACGACCAGGGGACACAGAGAGACGTCATCGTAACTGAGACACGAGTACATAAGAGACGTGTGGCCACATTATACTCAGGTCACTTCTGTCCCTGCTTCATCATGTCCTCGGCCGCGCGGTGGCAGTGTTCTCCCTTCCACACACTGTAGTTCTCTCCTCCGGTCTTCACAAAGTCCCCCACGGTCTTAGTCCCACCGAAGTTACGGGTTTCCTTCACCTGCACACAGACCTGGGTTAAGCCTGTTTCAGTCCTGGTTTAGTCCTGGTTTAGTTCCCGTTTCAGTCCTGGTTTAGTTCCCGTTTCAGTCCTGGTTTAGTCCTGGTTTAGTTCCCGTTTCAGTCCTGGTTTAGTCCTGGTTTAGTTCCCGTTTCAGTCCTGGTTTAGTTCCTGTTTCAGTCCTGGTTTAGTCCTGGTTTAGTTCCCGTTTCAGTCCTGGTTTAGTCCTGGTTTAGTTCCCTTTCAGTCCTGGTTTAGTCCTGGTTTAGTTCCTGTTTCAGTCCTGGTTTAGTCCTGGTTTAGTTCCCGTTTCAGTCCTGGTTTAGTCCTGGTTTAGTTCCTGTTTCAGTCCTGGTTTAGTCCTGGTTTAGTTCCTGTTTCAGTCCTGGTTTAGTTCCCGTTTCAGTCCTGGTTTAGTCCTGGTTTAGTTCCTGTTTCAGTCCTGGTTTAGTCCTGGTTTAGTTCCCGTTTCAGTCCTGGTTTAGTCCTGGTTTAGTTCCCGTTTCAGTCCTGGTTTAGTTCCCGTTTCAGTCCTGGTTTAGTCCTGGTTTAGTCCTGGTTTTGTTCCCGTTTCAGTCCTGGTTTAGTCCTGGTTTAGTTCCCATTTCAGTCCTGGTTTAGTTCCCGTTTCAGTCCTGTTTCAGTCCTGGTTTAGTTCCTGTTTCAGTCCTGGTTTAGCCCTGGTTTAGTTCCCGTTTCAGTCCTGGTTTAGTCCTGGTTTAGTTCCCGTTTCAGTCCTGGTTTAGTTCCCGTTTCAGTCCTGGTTTAGTTCCCGTTTCAGTCCTGGTTTAGTTCCCGTTTCAGTCCTGGTTTAGTCCTGGTTTAGTTCCCGTTTCAGTCCTGGTTTAGTTCCTGTTTCAGTCCTGGTTTAGTCCTGGTTTAGTTCCTGTTTCAGTCCTGGTTTAGTCCTGGTTTAGTTCCTGTTTCAGTCCTGGTTTAGTTCCCGTTTCAGTCCTGGTTTAGTCCTGGTTTAGTTCCTGTTTCAGTCCTGGTTTAGTCCTGGTTTAGTTCCCGTTTCAGTCCTGGTTTAGTCCTGGTTTAGTTCCCGTTTCAGTCCTGGTTTAGTTCCTGTTTCAGTCCTGGTTTAGTCCTGGTTTAGTTCCTGTTTCAGTCCTGGTTTAGTCCTGGTTTAGTTCCTGTTTCAGTCCTGGTTTAGTTCCCGTTTCAGTCCTGGTTTAGTCCTGGTTTAGTTCCTGTTTCAGTCCTGGTTTAGTCCTGGTTTAGTTCCCGTTTCAGTCCTGGTTTAGTCCTGGTTTAGTTCCCGTTTCAGTCCTGGTTTAGTTCCCGTTTCAGTCCTGGTTTAGTCCTGGTTTAGTCCTGGTTTTGTTCCCGTTTCAGTCCTGGTTTAGTCCTGGTTTAGTTCCCATTTCAGTCCTGGTTTAGTTCCCGTTTCAGTCCTGTTTCAGTCCTGGTTTAGTTCCTGTTTCAGTCCTGGTTTAGCCCTGGTTTAGTTCCCGTTTCAGTCCTGGTTTAGTCCTGGTTTAGTTCCCATTTCAGTCCTGGTTTAGTTCCCGTTTCAGTCCTGGTTTAGTTCCCGTTTCAGTCCTGGTTTAGTTCCTGTTTCAGTCCTGGTTTAGTCCTGGTCTTACCTGTAGTGTCTTACCAGTTTTACCTGATTGTCCTTCTTATTAAAGGTCTGTCTCAGGGAAAAAAATATTGTCCTGGGACACTGAATGTTCCGGTTTTTCTATATGATGCGTAAAATCTGTATTTCTATTTAATCTACTAAGTTGTTTGTAGCCTACGTTTATGAACGACACATAATGATGCAAATTATTCGCTGCACAGACGACTCGTGCGCAAGTTTACTGGCTCTAGATACATGACGTAGCACGTACTCTAGGCTCTTGTGGCGGCAGTATTTCGAGACAAAGAAGGATATGCAGTAGATCGTCTTTAGACCGAGTGACTGAAAAACTGAAAAACTATAACAACGTGAAACTAGCTGGAGAGACGGAGGACGAGGACGCTACAGGAGCAGACAGTGACAGGTCAGTTAAGAAGAAAAGTAAACGGTCTATCAGCTTTAACAATGACTGGTTAAAGCATGATAAATAAGCCAAAATATTAAAAACTGGACATATTATGTAAAGCAATTAACTAAACAAATAACTAGCAAAAGAATAGTATCAAAATTATATTACTAAGAGCAAAATAATATTAATAATAATACTAGTAAACACATCTGTAACACCTTAAAGCAAAACTAATACAGCTCCATCACAAAGTTATGTCCAGTTTCACTGTAGAGGAGCACTTTTTGTCTTGGGTGAGATGTGTGAAGGGCACCGCTGCTTATAAGCAAAAGGGTTGATTGGGTTTCCGAAATGTCCAGGTTTTTTGTCAGACATAGGTGTCAACCCTACTTACCTGCCATTTAGACGACATGTGGGCTGCGTCAGTGACCACAGTCTGAGAGCTCTGTCCGTATCCCGGTCCTTTGTGGATGAGAAACTTCTGCCCATCGTCCAGAGTCACCCTGAAGGCCACAGGAGAGACGTTTAATGACTTCAGTACAAACATCTGACTGGTATCTTAATAATTCTGAATACCAGTCTAGATTTGGTCTGACCTGACTCCACTGTGAGAGACGGGGAACCAGTGCGGGGTCTGGTCTGGCATAGAACCTTTGGGACGGGTCACCCACTCTGCAGCCTGCACCCCGGTGTTGTAGAGAGAGTTCAGCTTAGAAGCAGGAAGATCTGCAAAGAGCAAAGAGTACAAGACTTAGGACTTCATCTAACACTGAGTCAGTCCTGATCAGTCCTGGAGAGAAGGTTTAGTCTCAGTTTAGTTCTGGTTTAGTCCGCTGTTATTGTTAGTGTGAGTCCTAAGTCTGATACTCACTGGTGTTGGCCATGTTTCTGCTGGAGCTCGGTCTTCTCTTCTCTTCTGACTCGGTTGAAGCACACGGCCCCTGCTCTGCTTTATATGGTGCTGTGGGAACCCTCCTCCTCACAGAGAGAAGCAGGCACGTGCAGAGACTTGTACAGGGGCAGGTGCTCAAAGCGAAAAAGGGGCACATACGTATAACCAGATTTTAAAACACTGTTGTGTTAGGACTGAGGCAAGCAAGACTCTCACACAACTATTACATTTCTGTGTATACTATGGTATATTGCAATACGGTAAGGATTAAGTTATACATTTTTAATACAATTTTGAGAAAATAAAAAACTAATGAACATATAAAATGTAAAGAAAACACACATTGCATGACACTGAACTAAATAATGTAATTTTATCCATGCTCTGACAAGATGAGAATTATTCCCAGCACTGAGGAAGTCCTTAGACCAGGGGTCACCAACGAGGGGCCCGCGAGCACCAGGGAGCCCTTCTGGAGCTTGTGAGGTGCCCACAAGGAATATTTATAAACAGTGCCTACTGTAGTGTTTTAGTCCTAATTTATTTTTTTTAAACTTGTTTTTATGTTTAATTACAAGATTATTTTTATAAACATTATCATTGATGCAAAGCAAACAATCATACATCCTAGTGTCATTTGAAAGGCATGTCAGGACTTTAATATAGAGGATTATTTTGCACAAGTAGCCCTCAGTACAAATTCTCATCTTTTGGGTAGCCCTCAAACCCAAAAAGGTTGGAGACCCCTGCCTTAGACATTTCTAGTAATAAATTAAATAAGTTATGTGGGAACAAGATTTTGGGACATCACATTTAGTCTTATCAGATCACATTTTGCCAGCTCCCATCACCAACCAGTTCGTATTTTTGCACAATTATAGCAAATTCTCGCAATTTAATTGCATTAAAATGCCTAAATGATAACTGCAATCCATTATTTATAAGCAACCCGGTCTAAAAATAAAACGATTTTATGCTGTCAACAATCACAAAGCATTTTATGGAAGCATTTTGTAAATATCTAGGTGGTTAGCAAGTAGCGGTCAAAAGCTCCATATTTTGTATTAAATGATCCAACGTGCGTGTATAATACTTTCATGGCTTTGTCTTACAAATCACGCGACACGAACTCCTCACTGACGGTTCTTTCATTCCCAGAGACTGGACTGGGTTTAAGTTCTGGAATTGGGACCAAAAAAATGATAACAGCCCTCTTTATTGGCTTATATTTTTTAATTTGTGTGTTTTTCTATTTGTGTACATGTTTTCATGTTTGTGTGCTTGCCTTTATATTTGTGTGTGTAATTTTAGATTTGTGTACATGTTTTTTCTATTTATGTGTGGTTTTGTATTTGTGTGCATGTGTCCGTATTTGCATGCATGTTTTTGTGTGTTTGTTTTTTGTATTTATGTAAGTGTTTCCAAATTCCTTGTATGTTTTTGTATTTGTGCATGCATTTTCGTATTTGTGTGCGTGTTTTAGTCTGTGTTTGGCTTGTCTCTCACAGTCGTCTCTTTGTTTGGTCCTGCTCTTATTTCAGTCTGTAATTGGATCCTGGATTTGGCCCTGGTTTAGTCTTACTTTTGGTTTTGGTTTTGTTCTTACTGGATGTTTTTATTAGATTTTTCTAAACTGCTTTTTTTTCTTTGAGCCATTTCTCTTAAACCCCTGTGGTAAAACAGTTCACGTAGCTCCAAACAGCTCTCTGTCTTACTTTTATTTTCTCTTTTATGAAGAAAAGACTTTGGCCTCACTGCAAAAGCCAGTCTCTGATGTTTGGTCATTTTAAAGGCCAGTAAAGTTTAACAATACAAATTAAACCTGCCTCAATAAACTGTTCTGAAGTTTATTACCTCCACAAAACAGGCTGTGTCTTCAAGTATGTAGTCAAAAAGTCCTTTAGGATTCCAATAGAAAATTTCTTATTTGATTTTGGAATCAGTTCTATAGGATAAAATGATATATGAATGCATCTTATAGACATCCTATAGGACTACCCAATAGGATTTTGTAAAAACAAACAAAAAAAAACTATAAGATTTTACTTGGACTTCCATAGAAATCCAATAGGGATTTCAGAAAAGAGAGCATTGTTTTGATTTAGACTGCAATACTCTTTTAAACCAGTAGAGCGCTGCTGCTTACAGGAGCTTTCATATTAAAGACTGATAAGTTATAATAAAGAACAATGCAAATACTTATAAGATAAAAAGCATTTGTGTTTGTATCAATACTCTCAGGGCCAGATTTATCAAAGGTTAGCTGCACGCTAACTGAATAATATGCGCTAAAATTGGAGCAAACCCAGACGCAGTTGAGATTTGCGAGTCTTACAGGAGCAGAGCGAACGCACTGCAGATTTTGCTCCTATGACCTAATGAATCTGTAAACTGAGGCGTTCTTCCCAGAGTGCGCAAAATGGAAGGCGGAGAAAATGCAAATTCATTCATTTACCACTCGCAATATTATTTATCAAGGCCCACCATGACTTTGCGAGCGAAAATAGCGTATAAATTTAGCACGTTGGAGAAGGACGTGCTAATGTTTTGCACAGATGGCTGCTGTGATTCGTGTGAGACGAAGGAGAAGAAATGAACAAATACGTAGGGTTAGAGTTTGCAGATCTATTTGCCATGACGGATGAAAAAAATTTTCACCAGCACTTTCAGCTCTTCTTTGTTAAATTTTTGCTTCTGTTTGTGTTCCACTTCTGCACCTTCCATGACTCAAAACAATACACGCAATGATGCCGTTTAAATAGCTCCGCCCCCTCTGTTTGCACTGTCACCGCCACGCAGTTTGTCTTAGTAATTCACACACAACACGAACATTAATAGCGGCCGCATATTTTCTCACTGCACTCGCAGTTTAGCACCCGTCTTAGTAAATATGGCCCTTAGTATCTATAAATCTAAAAGGACAAATAAAAACATAGCTGTCCTATAGGATTCTCATAGGATTTTGTGATTCTTATTGGATTCTAATAGGAATTGGTAAAATCTAATATGACTTTTTGACTGTTGGTTGATTTTGATGTAACCTGTCAAAATCCAGATTAACCTCTACAATGGTGAAACAATAGAATAAAGATGTTTTGGGAGGATTTTGTAGTTTTTGTAAAAGGAGGCCAGTGTATGTTATGTTTTTTGTTGCTGTCAGCAAACTTAAAACCCGCCCACTCCGACAGCATAGCCACAGCACTGGGCCCAATCACCAACAGTGCGGACACAAGCAAATCAACGAGAACCTGACAATTGCGAGATAGGGACCAAGCCTACGCACAGGGGGAGACTACAGGGCACTGGGGATTTCCTCGGTGGGGCCAAGAGAGAAAAGCAAACTCTTGTTCAGTGGTGCTTTGCTGCTGAACAGAGACAGGAAGGAGCTTTGTTGGGGTTTCCAAAGAAAACGGGGGACACAGAAATCCTTTAGTTTTTTTGTCTTTGCAAACCTGATCTGGACTCGAGTTCGTGTTTCTCTCGCTCTCTGCCCTTGCGGCGTGCGTGAGGTGAGAATGGGCGGGGTCAGGAGCAGCTGTGTAGTCTCTTTGTTTAGTCCTGTCGTAATCCTGGTTGTTCCAGACTTTCAGTTTTGATTTGAGACTTGGCTCAGACCTGAGGGACTTTCCACAGAGAGCACTAACCTCATGAAACCTCATTTATTATGGAAAAAAAACATCAGCAGCATTTAAAACATTTGTGCCCAAGAGGTGCGAACAGAAAACTCGAGTGGACTCATGTTCTGTTTACAGGCGTCTGACTCAATCAAAGCAAAACAATACAAGCCTTGTGTGAACATTTTATTGAATGATTTTTGTGTCAGAATCTTAAGAGTGCACGGTCCAGAGAAGAACCAGATACAAAGGCAAACATCACATAGAGAAGATGAGAGTTTGTGCTTTAATAAACATAATAAAGGAGATTAATTCTTGCCCTGGTTCATCATGCTTTTGGCTGCATCATGGCAGTTTCCTCTCCAGAGATCATACTTCTCTCCTCCAGTTTTCACAAAGTCCCCCACAGTCCGACTGCCACCGAAGTCACGGCTCTCCTTCACCTGCAGACATGGACCTGCTTCAGTCCTGGTTTAGTCCAGGTTTAGTCCTAGTTTAGTGTCAGTCTGGACATTATTTTTCTCCATTTCAAATGTAAAATAAGCCGCTCAGCTGATATGACACTTTCACACACCGGGGCGATCATTGGTCGTTGGGCGTGGTCGGATGGTTTGACGCAGTCAGCGGCGTGAGTCTGTTTGGTGAGTTCCGCACCATCGGACGTAGTAGGAGACAGTTGGACATAGTTCTGATTGAACATGTTGACTCAGCGTCAGGCTATCGTGCTCAGCTCTGATTGGCTGTGTCCCGTTCACAATTTGTCAAAGAGCTCAAGTTTAACATCAAAATATAAGGAACTTTCTGTTCTACTTCTACTTCATTATGTTTCCAGATCTGTGACGGTAATGTGCTGCAGTTAGCTTACCTTAGCTTTAGCCTCATGCTAATGTGCTGCAGTTAGCTCACCTTAGCTTTAGCCTCATGCTAATGTGCTGCAGTTAGCTTACCTTAGCTTTAGCCTCATGCTAATGTGCTGCAGTTAGCTCACCTTAGCTTTAGCCTCATGCTAATGTGCTTCAGTTAGCTTACCTTAGCTTTAGCCTCATGCTAATGTGCTGCAGTTAGCTTACCTTAGCTTTAGCCTCATGCTAATGTGCTACAGTTAGCTTACCTTAGCTTTAGCCTGGTGCAGATCAAAATATAATCCTCCTCTGAGGCAAACAGCTGCAATAATCCAGTCCCTTTTATTCATTACTGTGATCAGAGTTTAATCTAGTGTGTATAATTATTATTGGCTGATAAATACTTGAGTTAAACACCTGTGTTGCGGAGTTTTATTTACTAGAGTTTAAATAACCGCGGAGTTTAGTGACTAGCGCCGCCTGCTGTTGTAAATAGTTATTACGTTTTGCACATGTGCACTGCTCGGTCGTGGGTCGAGTTGCTCCGGTGTCTGCAGTGACTTTCAGAGGCGACAGAGGAGACAGCAGTGGCCTCTGCTGACAGCGGTCGGGCGTTGCGTTGGTGTGTCCCAGGCTTTAAAGCAGCGTACAGGCGGAGCACACCCTGGACCAGTTTCAGGGCTGACACTAATGGCAGACTCACCCCAACAGTGACTCGAGCGACTGAAGTGACCAGCGACCATTCATTTCCTCTGCAGCTGGCGTGCAAAAGTGACAAACGACGAGAATCAAGCGACTTGAGCGTAGTTTTGAGTTGAACTGAAATCAACTTTATGCAAATATGGAGCAACATTGTTTTTACAAACACTGGAGAGGAATGGATTCAGACACAAAAGTTGCATCTGAAACCTCCTGCCCCTCGTCAGCGACCTGAGGGGGGGCTGGCAACACGAGAAGAGCAAACTGCGCTTAGAAAAGAGATTTTGTCACTTTCAGTGTGAGTCCACCATTACAGACACTGACAGACTGCTCTTACCTGCCATTTAGACGACATGTGGGCTGCGTCAGTGACCACAGTCTCTGAGGCCTTTCCAAAGCCCGGTCCTTTGTGAATGAGGAACTCCTGTCCATTAACCAGAGTCACCCTGAAGAGCAGTGGAGGTATTTTAATAGCTACAGTTGAATACATTCATCCCAGTATAGATTATATCTTACTTGACTCCGCTGTGGGTGGTGGGGTACATGCTTGGGACCCAGCCAGGCGTCCCCTCTTTAGGACGGGTCACCCACTCTGCAGACTGCACCGGAGTGTTGTAGAGAGATCTCAGACTGGACCAAGGCAGATCTATAAACACAAACAGCAAATAATACAAAGGTTAGGGACTTTGTGTTTGTACAAGAGTCAGTCCTGATTTATCTTGGTGGTGTAGGATTTGGTTTAGTCTCATAGATGTCTTTACACTAGACTTCAGTCCTGTTCCAGACCCATAGTCCTGTTAGTACTCACTGTTGGCCATGTTCTTAAAGTTCTGTCTTCTCTGGATCTGTCCGAGTCCCTGTTCTGGTTTATGTCCTGTTGTGGTCTCAGGTGATCACAGATGAAACTGCTCAGCACCTGTTCATCTGGGTTAATCTTTAACTCATGGAGGCTGGTAGTAAAACTTAAGGAGAGCACTCACCCAGGTAAAGTCATGGTCCCAGGTAAAGTCATGGTCCCAGGTAAAGTCATGATCCCAGGTGAAGCCAGCCTCTCCTACTTTCTTTTCAAAAGGACAGTCTGATTCCTCACTCTCCGGTCCATTTGGAACTGGCCTATCACGGCCGTTTATCAGCAGTGCGTCTTACAAATGTAGAAGATAATCAAGGTAGCGCTGGCTACAGAGCTAATTTAATAACTTCTCTGAGCTGATTAACGGCATTTAGGTCTTTCCTTCGTCGCCTGTTGGTTCTGCTGAAGTCCTCGTTGTTGTTCAGTCCTCTGTGGGATTTTTGTCTTCGTCCTGTTTCCATTTTAACAACAGTAAAGTCCCTCTGACGTCCCACGTAACCACCACATTCAAACTAAATTTAAGCAAAGAGACACCAGACGAACTTCTTTGGAAAAGCGTTTGTCTGGTCGGCCAGGCTCATATTTTTTGTCATATCTCAGAAATGCTTTAATTTATCACTTTGATTTTTCATGACTTTGTCGGTGTACTTGTGGTCTACAACTTCATACAGTTGTTTTTGGTTTCTGATGTAATTTGTCAATTTTATAAACTCAAATGTATCTGGGTCACTAATGACCCCAGTCAAAAGTACCTATTGTTACCTATGTGTTTTTAATGTTTTTATCACTTTAATAGTTTTTCTTTTATGTGAAATCCATTTAATGTACCACACACTAGAGGGAGGTTAGGGGCTCACTATCTGTCAATTTAAAGTTTGTCCAGGTTTACTGAAGCCCTCTCAGAACAGGCACTTTTCAATTCATTATTCAAATAAAAAGAATTAGCAGCATGCATTTCACAACTGTTGTGTCCATTGGATTTTTAGTACTCTCATACAGCTCCTAGTAAGTTATTTGCCATGAAGAATTTTTTTTTAACCAAAAACAGTAATTGCCTTGTTTTGTAATGTTGGACTTCTAATATTTTGAACACAACTGTATATGTAACGAAGGAAGCCCCTTCTCGCCCCATTTCCTTTCCTCCTTTCATCCTTTGAACTGTATTATAAAAACCTGTTTAAATACCCCACTGCACCAATGTTCGGGTTCATACTTGTGGATTTTTGTGCTTACTTTGGTGGATTACTGTCTGACCTTTGTTTGCAAAGAAATAAAACAATCGCTGATCAAAGTCCATGTTTCATTTCTCATCAGTGCTGAGAAGTTACAAATGTCCACAACAGTAGGACGAGGTTTAACAGTTTTAGGTCGATGAGGGAAACCAGAGCATGCAGATGAAACCACCCAGACACAGGAAGAACATGCAAACTCCACAGAAAGTCCTCACACAGTCTAGGAATCGAATCCGGGACCTTCTTCTTGTGAGGCAGGAGTGCTAACTCTGTGCTAACTCTGTGCCAACTCTGTGCTAACTCTGCACTAACTCTGCATTAACTCTGTGCTAAGTCTGTGCCAACTCTGCACTAACTCTGCAGTAACTCTGTGCTAACTCTGCACTAACTCTGCAGTAACTCTGTGCTAACTCTGCACTAACTCTGCAGTAACTCTGTGCTAACTCTGCACTAACTCTGCATTAACTCTGCACTAACTCTGTGCCAACTCTGCACTAACTCTGCATTAACTCTGTGCTAACTCTGTGCTAACTCTGCACTAACTCTGCATTAACTCTGCACTAACTCTGTGCCAACTCTGCACTAACTCTGCATTAACTCTGCACTAACTCTGTGCCAACTCTGCACTAACTCTGCAGTAACTCTGTGCCAACTCTGCACTAACTCTGCATTAACTCTGCACTAACTCTGTGCCAACTCTGCACTAACTCTGCATTAACTCTGCACTAACTCTGTGCCAACTCTGCACTAACTCTGCATTAACTCTGCACTAACTCTGTGCCAACTCTGCACTAACTCTGCATTAACTCTGCACTAACTCTGTGCTAACTCTGCACTAACTCTGCATTAACTCTGTGCCAACTCTGCACTAACTCTGCATTAACTCTGTGCTAACTCTGTGCCAACTCTGCACTAACTCTGTGCTAACTCTGCAATAACTCTGTGCCAACTCTGCACTAACTCTGCATTAACTTTGTGCTAACTCTGTGCCAACTCTGCACTAACTCTGTGCTAACTCTGCACTAACTCTGCATTAACACTGCACTAACTCTGTGCTAACTCTGCATTAACTCTGCAGTAACTCTGTGCCAACTCTGCACTAACTCTGCATTAACTCTGTGCTAACTCTGTGCCAACTCTGCACTAACTCTGTGCTAACTCTGCACTAACTCTGCATTAACTCTGTGCTAACTCTGTGCCAACTCTGTGCTAACTCTGCATTAACTCTGTGCTAACTCTGCACTAACTCTGTGCTAACTCTGCACTAACTCTGCAGTAACTCTGTGCTAACTCTGTGCCAACTCTGTGCTAACTCTGCATTAACTCTGTGCTAACTCTGCATTAACTCTGCACTAACTCTGTGCCAACTCTAAACTAACTTTGCATTAACTCTGTGCTAACTCTGCACTAACTCTGTGCTAACTCTGCATTAACTCTGCACTAACTCTGTGCCAACTCTAAACTAACTTTGCATTAACTCTGTGCTAACTCTGCACTAACTCTGCACTAACTCTGTGCCAACTCTAAACTAACTTTGCATTAACTCTGTGCTAACTTTGTGCCAACTCTGTGCTAACTCTGTGCCAACTCTGCACTAACTCTGTGCTAACTCTGCACTAACTCTGCATTAACTCTGCACTAACTCTGTGCTAACTCTGTGCCAACTCTGCACTAACTCTGTGCTAACTCTGCACTAACTCTGCATTAACTCTGCACTAACTCTGTGCTAACTCTGTGCCAACTCTGCACTAACTCTGTGCTAACTCTGCACTAACTCTGCATTAACTCTGCACTAACTCTGCACTAACTCTGTGCTAACTCTGCACTAACTCTGCACTAACTCTGTGCTAACTCTGCACTAACTCTGTGCTAACTCTGCACTAACTCTGCACTAACTCTGTGCTAACTCTGCACTAACTCTGCACTAACTCTGTGCTAACTCTGCACTAACTCTGCACTAACTCTGTGCTAACTCTGTGCCAACTCTGCACTAACTCTGTGCTAACTCTGCACTAACTCTGCATTAACTCTGCACTAACTCTGCACTAACTCTGTGCTAACTCTGCACTAACTCTGTGCTAACTCTGCACTAACTCTGTGCCAACTCTGCACTAACTCTGTGCTAACTCTGCACTAACTCTGTGCTAACTCTGCACTAACTCTGCACTAACTCTGTGCTAACTCTGCACTAACTCTGCATTAACTCTGTGCTAACTCTGTGCCAACTCTGCACTAACTCTGTGCCAACTCTGCACTAATTCTGTGCTAACTCTGCACTAACTCTGCATTAACTCTGTGCTAACTCTGTGCCAACTCTGCACTCTGTGCCAACTCTGCACTAACTCTGTGCTAACTCTGCGCTAACTCTGCACTAATTCTGTGCTAACTCTGCACTAACTCTGCATTAACTCTGCAGTAACTCTGTGCTAACTCTGCACTAACTCTGCAGTAACTCTGTGCCAACTCTGCACTAACTCTGCAGTAACTCTGTGCCAACTCTGCACTAACTCTCTGCTAACTCTGCGCTAACTCTGCACTAACTCTGTGCTAACTCTGCGCTAACTCTGCATTAACTCTGCAGTAACTCTGTGCTAACTCTGCACTAACTCTGCAGTAACTCTGTGCCAACTCTGCAGTTACTCTGTGCTAACTCTGTGCCAACTCTGTGCTAACTCTGCACTAACTCTGTAGTACCTCTGTGCTAACTCTGTGCCAACTCTGCACTAACTCTGTAGTACCTCTGTGCTAACTCTGTGCCAACTCTGCACTAACTCTGTAGTAACTCTGTGCTAACTCTGTGCCAACTCTGTAGTAACTCTGTGCTAACTCTGTGCCAACTCTGCACTAACTCTGTAGTAACTCTGCACTAACTCTGTGCTAACTCTGCGGTAACTCTGTGCTAACTCTGTGCCAACTCTGCACTAACTCTGTAGTACCTCTGTGCTAACTCTGTGCCAACTCTGCACTAACTCTGTAGTACCTCTGTGCTAACTCTGTGCCAACTCTGCACTAACTCTGTAGTACCTCTGTGCTAACTCTGTGCCAACTCTGCACTAACTCTGTAGTAACTCTGTGCTAACTCTGTGCCAACTCTGCACTAACTCTGTAGTAACTCTGTGCTAACTCTGTGCCAACTCTGCACTAACTCTGTAGTAACTCTGCACTAACTCTGTGCTAACTCTGCGGTAACTCTGTGCTAAATCTGCGGTAACTCTGCACTAACTCTGTAGTAACTCTGCGCTAACTCTGCGGTAACTCTGCACTAACTCTGTGCTAACTCTGCGGTAACTCTGCACTAACTCTGTAGTAACTCTGTGCTAACTCTGTGCCAACTCTGCACTAACTCTGTAGTAACTCTGTGCTAACTCTGCACTTACTCTGTGTTAACTCTGTGCTAACTCTGCGATAACTCTGCGATAACTCTGCGGTAACTCTACGGTAACTCTGCACTAACTCTGCGCTAACTCTGTGCTAACTCTGCACTAACTCTGCAGTAACTCTGCGGTAACTCTGTGGTAACATTAAATCAGTCTTGCTTTTGGCATGGTTATAGATTAGATTAGAAGACCAAAATAAACCAAAATAAGGTTTGTGGAAACATTTTATTTAATGTCCTGCAGCAGAAGCATCAAGTGCAGACAGAGGAGTGAAGAGTACAGAGGAGAACATGACACTGGGAAACCTGAGCGGTGCTAAGCCTAAGAAGCTACTGGGTTAGAACGGCAGTAAAACAAACTATTTTTTTTCCTGGTTCATCATGTCCTGGGCCGCGCGGTGGCAGTGTTGTCCCCGCAGCACACTGTAGTCCTCTCCTCCAGTTTTCACAAAGTCCCCCACGGTCTTTCTGCCATCGAAGTCTCGGGTCTCCTTCACCTGCACAGACAGAGACCTGGGTTAGCCCTGGTTTAGATGTGGTTTAGACCCAGTTTAGTCCTGGTCTTACCTTCCATCTGGAGGACATGTTGGCTGCGTCGGTGATGACAGTGTCTGAGCTGTGGCCATAGTCTCGCCCTTTGTGGATGAGATACTGAGAGTCCTGTCCATCGTCCAGAGTCACCCTGAGGACCAGCAGATTTATATTATATTTATTTATTAGATATTATTTTTATTATAAAACAGCACAGACAGAGCAGCAGCAGCTTTTAGTGTCGGACCGCTGCAGTCTCTATAACAAGTAAAATTATCCTCTATGCAAAATCAGTTTTCTCTGCTCCTGTCGGCTTCTCCAAACTGGACGTACACTCTTTAGGTAAAGTCTATGTTTATTACTGACCTGACTCCACTGTGCGTGATGGGGCTCCAGGCTGGAATCCGGTCCGGGAGCCACCCAAAGCCATACTTGCGACGCTGCACCCACTCGGCCGACTTCACAGGGGTGTTATAGAGCGAGGTGAGGTCTGAGCCGGACAGGTCCCGCTTCTCTGAGCACAAGAATAACAAAAATACAACAACAGCTTCATGAACTCACTGAGAGTTTATGAGAATATTTGAATTCAGATTTTGTTAAAATTTAGTCTTGGTTTAGCCCTATATTTTTGTTTTGGTTTATTCCATGTTTAGTCCTATTAGTCCTGGTTTTGACCTGGTTTAGTCCTGGTTTAGCCCTGTTTTAGTGCTGGTTTAGTCCTGGTTTAGTATTCGTTTAGTCTCATAGTTAAGTTCTATAGTTTAGTCCTCGTTTAGTCATAGTTTAGTCCTGTTTTAGTCCTGGTTTAGTCCTGTTTTACTCCTGGTTTAGTCCTGGTTTAGTCCTGTTTTACTCCTGGTTTAGTCCTGTTTTAGTCCTGGTTTAGTCCTGTTTTACTCCTGGTTTAGTCCTGGTTTAGTCTTGTTTTACTCCTGGTTTAGTCTTGTTTTACTCCTGGTTTAGTCCTGTTTTACTCCTGGTTTAGTCCTGGCTTAGTCTTGGTTTAGTCCTGGTTTAGTCCTGTTTTACTCCTGGTTTAGTCCTGGTTTAGTCCTGTTTTACTCCTGGTTTAGTCCTGTTTTAGTCCTGGTTTAGTCCTGTTTTACTCCTGGTTTAGTCCTGGTTTAGTCTTGTTTTACTCCTGGTTTAGTCTTGTTTTACTCCTGGTTTAGTCCTGTTTTACTCCTGGTTTAGTCCTGGCTTAGTCTTGGTTTAGTCCTGGTTTAGTCCTGTTTTACTCCTGGTTTAGTCCTGGTTTAGTCCTGTTTTAGTCCTGGTTTAGTCCTGTTTTACTCCTGGTTTAGTCCTGGTTTAGTCCTGTTTTAGTCCTGGTTTAGTCCTGTTTTACTCCTGGTTTAGTCCTGGCTTAGTCTTGTTTTAGTCCTGGTTTAGTCCTGTTTTACTCCTGGTTTAGTCCTGGTTTAGTCTTGTTTTAGTCCTGGTTTAGTCCTGTTTTACTCCTGGTTTAGTCCTGGTTTAGTCTTGTTTTACTCCTGGTTTAGTCCTGTTTTACTCCTGGTTTAGTCCTGGCTTAGTCTTGGTTTAGTCCTGGTTTAGTCCTGTTTTACTCCTGGTTTAGTCCTGGTTTAGTCCTGTTTTAGTCCTGGTTTAGTCCTGTTTTACTCCTGGTTTAGTCCTGGTTTAGTCCTGTTTTAGTCCTGGTTTAGTCCTGTTTTACTCCTGGTTTAGTCCTGGCTTAGTCTTGTTTTAGTCCTGGTTTAGTCCTGTTTTACTCCTGGTTTAGTCCTGGTTTAGTCTTGTTTTAGTCCTGGTTTAGTCCTGTTTTACTCCTGGTTTAGTCCTGGCTTAGTCTTGGTTTAGTCCTGGTTTAGTCCTGTTTTACTCCTGGTTTAGTCCTGGTTTAGTCCTGTTTTAGTCCTGGTTTAGTCCTGTTTTACTCCTGGTTTAGTCCTGGCTTAGTCTAGTTTTAGTCCTGGTTTAGTCCTGTTTTACTCCTGGTTTAGTCCTGGTTTAGTCTTGTTTTAGTCCTGGTTTAGTCCTGTTTTACTCCTGTTTTACTCCTGGTTTAGTCCTGGTTTAGTCCTGTTTTACTCCTGGTTTAGTCCTGGTTTAGTCCTGTTTTACTCTTGGTTTAGTCCTGGTTTAGTCCTGTTTTACTCCTGGTTTAGTCCTGGTTTAGTCTTGTTTTAGTCCTGGTTTAGTCCTGTTTTACTCCTGTTTTACTCCTGGTTTAGTCCTGGTTTAGTCCTGTTTTAGTCCTGGTTTAGTCCTGTTTTACTCCTGGTTTAGTCCTGGCTTAGTCTTGGTTTAGTCCTGGTTTAGTCCTGGTTTACTCTTGGTTTAGTCCTGGTTTAGTCCTGTTTTACTCTTGGTTTAGTCCTGGTTTAGTCCTGTTTTACTCCTGGTTTAGTCCTGGTTTAGGCCTGTTTTACTCCTGGTTTACTCCTGGTTTAGTCCTGGTTTAGTCCTGTTTTAGTCCTGGTTTAGTCCTGTTTTACTTCTGGTTTAGTCCTGGTTTAGTCTTGTTTTACTCCTGTTTTACTCCTGGTTTAGTCCTGGTTTAGTCCTGTTTTACTTCTGGTTTAGTCCTGGTTTAGTCTTGTTTTACTCCTGGTTTAGTCCTGGTTTAGTCTTGTTTTAGTCCTGGTTTAGTCCTGTTTTACTCCTGGTTTAGTCCTGGCTTAGTCTTGGTTTACTCTTGGTTTAGTCCTGGTTTAGTCCTGGTTTACTCTTGGTTTAGTCCTGGTTTAGTCCTGTTTTACTCTTGGTTTAGTCCTGGTTTAGTCCTGTTTTACTCCTGGTTTAGTCCTGGTTTAGGCCTGTTTTACTCCTGGTTTACTCCTGGTTTAGTCCTGTTTTACTCCTGGTTTAGTCCTGGTTTAGGCCTGTTTTACTCCTGGTTTACTCCTGGTTTAGTCCTGGTTTAGTCCTGGTTTAGTCCTGGTTTAGTCCTGTTTTACTCCTGGTTTAGTCCTGGTTTAGTCCTGTTTTACTCCTGGTTTAGTCCTGGTTTAGGCCTGTTTTACTCCTGGTTTACTCCTGGTTTAGTCCTGTTTTACTCCTGGTTTAGTCCTGGTTTAGGCCTGTTTTACTCCTGGTTTACTCCTGGTTTACTCCTGGTTTAGTCCTGTTTTACTCCTGGTTTAGTCCTGGTTTAGGCCTGTTTTACTCCTGGTTTACTCCTGGTTTAGTCCTGGTTTAGTCCTGGTTTAGTCCTGGTTTAGTCCTGTTTTACTCCTGGTTTAGTCCTGGTTTAGTCCTGTTTTACTCCTGGTTTAGTCCTGGTTTAGGCCTGTTTTACTCCTGGTTTACTCCTGGTTTAGTCCTGGTTTAGTCCTGGTTTAGTCCTGTTTTACTCCTGGTTTAGTCCTGGTTTAGTCCTGTTTTACTCCTGGTTTAGTCCTGGTTTAGTCCTGTTTTACTCCTGGTTTAGTCCTGGTTTAGTCCTGTTTTACTCCTGGTTTAGTCCTGTTTTAGTCCTGGTTTAGTCCTGGTTTAGTCCTGGTTTAGTCCTGGTTTAGTCCTGGTTTAGTCCTGGTTTAGTCCTGTTTTACTCCTGGTTTAGTCCTGGTTTAGTCCTGTTTTACTCCTGGTTTAGTCCTGGTTTAGTCCTGTTTTACTCCTGGTTTAGTCCTGTTTTAGTCCTGGTTTAGTCCTGGTTTAGTCCTGGTTTAGTCTTGTTTTACTCCTGGTTTAGTCCTGGTTTAGTCCTGTTTTACTCCTGGTTTAGTCCTGGTTTAGTCCTGTTTTACTCCTGGTTTAGTCCTGGTTTAGTCTTGTTTTACTCCTGGTTTACTCCTGGTTTAGTCCTGGTTTAGTCCTGTTTTACTCCTGGTTTAGTTCTTGTGAGTACTCACTCCTGTTGGTGGGAGCGGTCTGAGCTGACAGCAGCAGAGTCAGGAGAACTGCACAGACTGGAATCATGGCCATCTCTGGATCAGAAACTCTCAGGTCTGGATCAGAAACTCTCAGGTCTGGATCAGAAACTCTCAGGTCTGGATCAGAAACTCTCAGGTCTGGATCAGAAACTCTCAGGTCTGGATCAGAAACTCTCAGGTCTGGATCAGAAACTCTCAGGTCTGGATCAGAAACTCTCAGGTCTGGACTCTGCAGACTCCTGTTCCACTCGGTTTAACCTTCAGAGTTTGTTTGAGGTGTATTTCCTGTTTTGATTTCCTGTGACATGAAACACCACAGTAACAGGAAACACGCTCTATGAAAAGGTTTATTACAAATGTACAGTAAAATCTGATCTGCTATAACCTTGACAGTTAGGTAGATTTTATTTTGGTCTGTAGCACAAATACTTCACTGCCACTTTGTTCGGTTTCTGCGCCTGTGTCTGAACTTTAGAGGTCAGGCCTGAATTTATGTGGCTCTGCTCAAGTGTACACCACTTAGTACACAGTCATTTTACCATGATTACAGAAATATAAATATTAATCTAAACAAAATACCTTGTTTTTTTTGTTTGTTTTTAAGTGACATCAGATGCATATAAAAAGAATTTAATAGACCTGTTTTGTAGCAGGCCTCTTTGATAAATCCATACATAAAACCTGATTTTTCATTTGTTTAAGCTCATCGTCTAATAATTAAATTGTGTCTTGTGAAAACACTCATTTGAGACTTGCCTTGATGGCCAGTGAGAAAAAAGTAAATGTCAAGCCCTGGCAATAACCACTACCACTACTACTACTACTACTACAACTACTACTACTACTACTACTACAACTACTACAACTACTACTACTACTACTACTACTACTACTACTTTATTTCCCATCCTGCCACCTACTTTACCACCAAGGTGAAATACTTTTACATGTACATGTGCTCATGGAACTGGAGTTACAAACATTTTAATGATTTCAAAACAAAAACCTATATATATATATATATATATATATATATATATATATATATATATATATATATATATATATATATAGAGAGAGAGAGAGAGAGAGAGAGAGAGAGAGAGAATAGAGAATGAATAGAAAGAATAAATAGAAGAATGTTGTTTTGTTTTGTATGAGGATTTTTTTTTTTTAAACAAGTTTATTTTATTTTAATGAGAGAGGGTTTTTTTAAACAAGCTTTTTAAAAATTGAGACATGACTTCATTTTCATGAACTCTTTTTAATTTTGATTTTATTTTTATAGTGGACAAAAACAATTTTGATAATGCTCCTTTTTAATATAGACATTAATTTTATATTCATATTAATTTATTTTTTATTTTTATATTTTATATATTTTTTATTATATATATATATATATATATATATATATATATATATATATATATATATATATATATATATATATAAAAAACAATGTTGATGTTGCACCTCAGGGCCACCAAAATCTTGCTTTATAAATAAACCCATACCTGAAAATGAAAAAAGAATATACACATTTTTTTATATAAATGTCTATATTAAAAAAGGAGCATCATCAATATAGTTTTTGCCCACTAGAAAAATAAAAGCAGAGGAAGACTTTTAAATGTGTTGCCTCAAAAATGAAACCTGCCTCTAAAAATTAAAGAGTCCAATAAAATAAACCCATGTGTCAATTTTTAAAAGCTTCTTTTAAAAAAAAAACTCACTTATCAAAAAAATAAACTTATGTCTAAAAATAAAAAAAGTGCTCCTCAAGCTAAAAAAAAAAAAAAAGCATGTCACTAAATAAAAATCATTCTTCTATTTTAAAAATAAATGTATTATTTATTTAAATAAAGTTAATCTAAAAATAAAAACAGCCTCAAATTAAAAGAGGGCGCTGTTTCCACAAAATGTCTCCCTCTTTACTTCCTTCCTCACTTCCTTCCTTCCTCACTTCCTCACTTCCTTATCTACTTCCTTCCTTGCTCGCTTCCTTCCGTCTTTCCTTACTTGCTTTTATTTTTGCTCTTTGTTCAGCTTCTAACTCAGGTTCCTGGTATCTGTGGAAGATTAATGCTGATGACGTCTGAGTAACTTGTGAAGTGGTGATTATGAATAAATGACTTATGTTGCTTGGTCTCATAAAACCTCATTTTCATAGTTTATCTAAATTTTAAAAATGAAGACTTTATTAAATCCTCCTGTATTTGTTCAGTTCCTCTCTTGTCCAGCAGATGGCGCTCCACCCTCAGGTTAGAGATAATACAGTAGGCCCAGAGTCCCAGTCCAGAGACCAGAGTCCCAGTCCAGAGACCAGAGTCCAGAGACCAGAGTCCCAGTCCAGAGACCAGAGTCCAGAGACCAGAGTCCCAGTCCAGAGACCAGAGTCCCAGTCCAGAGACCAGAGTCCCAGTCCAGAGACCAGAGTCCAGAGACCAGAGTCCCAGTCCAGAGACCAGAGTCCCAGTCCAGAGACCAGAGACCAAAGTCCCAGTCCAGAGACCAGAGTCCAGAGACCAGAGTCCCAGTCCAGAGACCAGAGTCCAGAGACCAGAGTCCCAGTCCAGAGACCAGAGTCCCAGTCCAGAGACCAAAGTCCCAGTCCAGAGACCAAAGTCCCAGTCCAGAGACCAAAGTCCCAGTCCAGAGACCAAAGTCCCAGTCCAGAGACCAGAGTCCAGAGACCAGAGTCCCAGTCCAGAGACCAGAGTCCCAGTCCAGAGACCAAAGTCCCAGTCCAGAGACCAGAGTCCCAGTCCAGAGACCAAAGTCCCAGTCCAGAGACCAAAGTCCCAGTCCAGAGACCAGAGTCCAGAGACCAGAGTCCCAGTCCAGAGACCAAAGTCCCAGTCCAGAGACCAAAGTCCCAGTCCAGAGACCAGAGTCCCAGTCCAGAAACCAGAGTCCCAGAGTCCCACAGGCCATAGTCTAGAGTCCCAGTCCAGAGTAGCACAGACTAGAGACCAGAGTCCAGAGACCAGAGTCCCAGTCCAGAGACCAAAGTCCCAGTCCAGAGACCAAAGTCCCAGTCCAGAGACCAGAGTCCCAGTCCAGAAACCAGAGTCCCAGAGTCCCACAGGCCATAGTCTAGAGTCCCAGTCCAGAGTAGCACAGACCAGAGACCAGAGTCCTAGAGACCAGAGACCAGAGTCCTAGAGACCAGAGTCCTAGAGACCAGAGACCAGAGTCCTAGAGACCAGAAACCAGAGTCCTAGAGACCAGAGACCAGAGTCCTAGAAACCAGAGACCAGAGTTCTAAAGACCAGAGACCAGAGTCCTAGAGACCTGAGTATCTCTGAGTCTCTGAATATAAAACATTTCAGAAGGTACTGGATGTAAAATGGAGGACTGAGAGGTTCAGGTCTAACCCAGTCCAGTCCAGTTCAGAGTCCAGAGTACAGTGTATTGAATATGATAAAAGTCTGAAATAAACGCGGGACAGAGAGGTCCAGGTCTGACTCAGCGTTTGTGTGGAAGAGCTGCTGAGCCAGGTTCAGACCAGGTTTAGGAAACGGTCCAGTCCTCTTTAATCACATCACATTAATGCACTGAAGTCCGGCCCATCAGAATAAGGTCTGTAGTCCTGGTTTAGTCCAGGTCTGTAGTCAGGATCTCATCAGTCACAGAGGGGAGTAAAGAGACAAGGGATTAATTTTAGTGGATTAATTTGAGAAATATTAGGACTTTGAGGCTCAACAAAAAGCAAAGTGGATTCTTCAAATCTACTTTGAGTCTTTAAGGGCGTATTCACACCAGGAAAGTCCGCTGGTGCGTTTCTGTGGTCCAGATCAAGTTTGGACTTTATTTTTTTTGTTTGGTTCAGATCGTGTTCTCATTGCACTTTTTGGAAGTGGACTAAAGATTGTAAACAGAAGCCTGTGTGTGACGATCGCTGCAGCCATTGGCCAGAAATGATGCGGGCGGGGCAACGCAAAGACAAGGAACCTGAGGAAAACAATCATGAGGACTTGCGTGCTGCACTTGTTACCGGGATATTTATTCTGATTTTACAGCTACAGATCTGTGAAAAACATTTTCAGTGTCAAAAGCAGCTAATTTGAAGTGAGTTTCACCGCGCCCTATTTGTTATTTTGCAACGCCAAAGGTGTGGTGCAAGCCGGCTGCAGGTGAGAAGACGCACTCTGTGCCCTACCCAAGGCAGCGGTGCAGAGCAGAAAACGACAGAACAAGTCGGCTATCCGTGCACATATCAAAGAGGCACTGTTTCCTCACTGTTCAAAGTTTGTCCATGGCTCATGGCTTTTTGCGCGACTTCCACTGCTGTTTTATTTCCCTTCATGCCCGGCTACGGTGGCTCGTTAACTCCAAAAAGGCTGGTGATGTTTGTAGTTGGGCCGGATCGGGGCCAGTTCATATTCACACCGTAAGCGAACCGCACCAGAGTCCGTTTGGTCCGGACTAGAGTTCGCATGAGTGCATTCACACCTGTAAACTTGGTCTGGACTAACGTTCTTAAATGAACTCTGGTCCGTTTTAACCGGACCAAATGAGGCAGGTGTGAATACAACCTAAATTAAACTTTTCCTGCAGAAGACTCCTGAGCAGTACCCCAGTTTGAGAACCACTGTAGTGATTATATCTGATACTTTTCTCTGTTGTTCTCTTTCTGTCTGTGTTATTTCAGTGACGGTCTCTGAGCAGGTCCTGGTTTTGGTGTTGCTCCAGTTTCTCCTCAGACCTGTCTCTGAAGGGTGGGTCTTCAGTTCAGATCCTCCTCATACTGCACACTAACCCTCCACCTCCTCTCTGATTGGTTTCTCCACCTCAGAAACACAAAGTTACCAAAGGGATACCAGACTAACTTCTTGATATAAAACAGGAAAAGAGTTTGTCTGACAGGCCAGGCTGTACCTCGGTGTAGGATTTCTTGGTGATGTGGACGCTCTTGTCTCCATCTCTTGTAGTCTCTCATCTCAGCCATCAGCTCCAGGTAAGTTCTAGGCTCGTTCTGTTGCTCGTCTACAACAAACACACTTTACTCACTAAGCAGTAGTTAAAAGGATAAATAACCCAATAAAGCAGACAAACCTTCAACAGCAGACCTCTAGAGTTTTAGTTAGTAGTAGTTCATGATTTAACAAGGTGCACTTAGGCCCAGTTAGATTTGGATATAGTTAGTCCCTCTTAATAAATGTTATAAATTGTGTTTGCTCTGGTTATTTTTGTCTGATAATCTAAAACATTTAGTTGTGACTAATGTGATAAGAAATCCAGAAGGGTGTAAAAACCTTTTTGCAGCACTGTAAGTATAAGTTAAAAGGACTATAGTATCCTGCTTTTATTCATATTTTTCTTTGTCTCCTCTAGAACAGCAGCACATTTTACCGCCTTTTTAAAACATTATATGACTAAAAAAATAATGTTTTTAATAATACTCTACTGGTGCCATAAAGAAACAGGTGAAGAGATCAGCAGAGACCAGCAGAGACCAGCAGAGACCAGCAGAGGGCAGCAGAGGGCAGCAGAGACCAGCAGAGACCAGCAGAGACCAGCAGAGACCAGCAGAGGGCAGCAGAGACCAGCAGAGACCAGCAGAGACCAGCAGAGGGCAGCAGAGACCAGCAGAGACCAGCAGAGACCAGCAGAGGGCAGCAGAGACCAGCAGAGACCAGCAGAGACCAGCAGAGAGCAGCAGAGACCAGCAGAGGGCAGCAGAGACCAGCAGAGAGCAGCAGAGAGCAGCAGAGAGCAGCAGAGATCAGCAGAGATCAGCAGAGATCAGCAGAGACCAGCAGAGACCAGCAGAGACCAGCAGAGACCAGCAGAGATCAGCAGAGACCAGCAGAGGGCAGCAGAGATCAGCAGAGGGCAGCAGAGGGCAGCAGAGAGCAGCAGAGACCAGCAGAGACCAGCAGAGAGCAGCAGAGATCAGCAGAGACCAGCAGAGGGCAGCAGAGACCAGCAGAGGGCAGCAGAGAGCAGCAGAGAGCAGCAGAGACCAGCAGAGATCAGCAGAGACCAGCAGAGACCAGCAGAGACCAGCAGAGGGCAGCAGAGATCAACAGAGATCAGCAGAGACCAGAAACATATAAAAATAGCTTGTATTTTGCATAATATATCTTCATTAATGATTACTAACCAGATAGATGAATATTGACAAGTATTACTATTACGCAGTCTGTCCCAGAGTCTGGCCCACTGTTTACACCTGGTTCTTGGGACTTCTAAAAGAAGTTGATTTGAGGATCTCAAAGCCCTGTTTTGGTTCTGAAAAGCCAATATCTCAGCTAAATGGGGTGGGGCTAGGCCATTTAAGGCTTTAAAAACAAACAATAACATTTTAAAATCAAACTGGAAGCCAGTGGAGCGAATAAAGGACTGGAGTAAAGGACTGTAGTGTTCTGCCCCAGCTGAGGCAAATGAGGGACGACTGGGACACACCAACGTAAAGTGCATTGCAGCAGTCAATCCTGGAGTGGATAATAGTGTGAATAGCCTTCTCAAGCTTGATTTTAGCAAATAAATAAAATCTTTTACCACACTCTGAATGTGTTTATCAAACTTGATACCATCATCAAAAATGACCCCCAGATTTCTGACAGTTGGTCTGAGCCTTAAAGTTGATTCACCAAGGTCTGAAAAAGCAGAGTATAAATAAAATATACTCTGTTTTGTCCTCATTTAAGTGAAGGAAGTTGTGCTCTAACCACTGCTTAATACTGGCAATGCAGTCAATTAAAGGCCCTTTTGTATTAACTTTTCCTGTTATTAAATCTGACCAACATGGGCTCTTACAGCAATCGTCCTTTGGTTTCCAGTGGCCCCTGGACAAGAATATGAAAAGTCAGAAGCTTTTTTAAATGAAATACTTCACTGCATTTGATTCATTCTTCCATTGCTGCTGGGGAAAACCAAACCCTTCTCTAGATCTGACCCAGGATCAAGGTCAGGACTACCTAACTCATCAGAAAACAGAAAGAACTCCTCGCAGACAGACCCCAGCGCTGACTCTGGGATTTGAACCCAGGACCTTCTTGCTGTGTGAAGTGCTAGCCACTTTACCACCATGCTGCTCCAGACTGAGATGGGTTAGACATGTACAGAGGAGGGACAGTAATGGGTAGAAGGATGAGGCTGAGGTTAGAGCTGGAGGCCCAGAGGAACACCAGATTTATGGATGTAGTGAATAAGGATGAAGTGAGTTGGTGTGAGAGAAGAGGACGCAGAGGAGAGGGTCAGAGGGAGGCAGAGGATTCACTGTGGACTCCTCTGAAGAGAACAGAGGAAAGGAGGAGGAGACTTGACTTTACCTTCCATCTGGACGACATGTGGGCTGCGTCGGTGATGACAGTGTCTGAGCTCCGGCTAAAGTCCGGTCCTTTGTGGACGAGATACTGAGAGCCCTGGTCATTGTCCAGAGTCACCCTGAGGACCAGAGCACACGCCTGAGTACTACAAGGGTTTGACTACAGGAGAATGAATGTGGGTGGATCTGAAATCAGGTATTAGGAGCTAAAATGTCTGCAGAGGTGAAATGTTCCTTTTGGGTACATTTTTGATAATAGACACTTATGTACAAGCTCATTTCAACCAAGTCCTTCAATTTATTTCACACTAGTCGTCCCCAACAAGACTCTCTCATGGAATTAAAGTACATGACACCAGAGCTTAAGTTTTGAATTTAAATGCAATTTATTAATAAAAAATAATGATTTAATTGCTATTGATAATAATTTTAGTGACAAAAGTATTTTGAGACAAATACATTTTTAGTTTCCTGTGCTTTTCTGTTGGTTAAACTGGGGACATCTGGGACATAGCTTGTTGAAAACTGGGACACATGAGTCTTTTCACAGATATGTCTTGGGACATGGGACAAGGAGCCTAAAACTGGAACTGTCCCGGTTAAATAGGATTTTTTTATTTAATAGTTTCAACTCTTTTTATGTTTGTTTTGTTGCAGCCAGTATGTAAGAAGTAATTATCCATACTATTGTAATGGCATATTACGTTAAAACTTTATAACATGAAATGCAATATATTTTAGTTTTAAAGTGAAACGTCTCTGAACACGTGGCACGTTAAACCTTGTATCTAATGAAGTGTCCAGTGCCTGTGTAAGGGCAGGGTCCCTCACCTGACTCCGCTGTGAGTAAGAGGGGCCCAGTCTGGGATAAAACTGGGGAGCCACTGTAAGTTCTGTTTCCGGCGCTGGACCAACTCAGCGGTCCTCACTGGGTGTTGTAGAGAGGGGTCAGCTCTTCACGCGTCAGGTCCCTCTGCTCTGCACAATTTTAACAAAACAATGGTCTCTTTTCTGATTGGACGATCAGTGATGCAGTTTTAGAACCAAAACCAAAAATGTAATCAAAAATAACTTGGCCATTATGTAAAATATATTTTAATTGTTAATAACACAGCTGTACCTTTGTTATCAGTAAAACTAATATTTGATTTGAACAAGTTTACATCATATCTGGGACGCATGTGGGTCATTTTTATGAAATATAAAAATTATATACTGCTCATAGCACCTTTAAGAAGAATTTTCATGTATTTGTACTTTATTTGAGTAAATTTTACATTGAATACTTTTACTTTCTGCTCCACTACATTTCTGAGTTGGTTTGAAGTACAAAGTATTTTGAGTTTTGGTTTAAAATCCTGTGGTTTTGTTGTGCCCTCACGGTAGACACACAGTACTTAAATATAACAGATGCAGTAAAGTAGTACTGCTTTAGAAACATCAGAATAATAAAGCGCTCAGAGCTCAGCGACAGATTCAGTTTCTTCTACTGCAGCAGTTTGTTTATTTCATCTGGAATCAGCAAAATCCCTCACATTTAACTCACTCATGAGCTAAGTCTGTGTGAAATACTTTAACATTTTTATTTGGAAGTACATTTAAAAGTAAGTACTTTTATACTTTTACTTAAATAGACATTTTAAGGTTTACTTGAGTAAATATTTGAGTATTCATGTTAGTTGGCAAACACCTCTCTGTACTGAGTTATACTGCAGTACTGAAGTAAGATTACATTACTAAAACTACACTTACAAACTGAACAATAGAAAAAATATGTACATAATATACTGTGTTGTACTGTTCAGTCCCAGCCCCAGGTTTAGCCCCGGTCTAACTCACCCCTGACGGCGGGGGCGGCCTGCACACAGAGCACCACGCTCAGGACCACAGCACACAGAGACAGCATGGTGAGACTGGTTTAGACCTGGTTCAGTCCTGGTTCAGTCCTGGTTCAGTCCTGGTTTAGTCCTGGTTTAGTCCTGGTTTAGACCTGATTTAGTCCTGGTTTAGTCCTGGTTTAGTCCTGGTTTAGTCCTGGTTTAGTCCTGGTTTAGTCCTGGTTTAGTCCTGGTTTAGTCCTGGTTTAGACCTGGTTTAGTCTTTGTTTAGTCCTGGTTTAGTCCTGGTTTAGACCTGGTTTAGTCCTGGTTTAGTCCTGGTTTAGTCCTGGTTTAGACCTGATTTAGACCTGGTTTAGACCTGGTTTAGTCCTGGTTTAGACCTGGTTTAGTCTTTGTTTAGTCCTGGTTTAGTCCTGGTTTAGTCTTTGTTTAGTCCTGGTTTAGTCCTGGTTTAGACCTGGTTTAGTCCTGGTTTAGACCTGGTTTAGTCTTTGTTTAGTCCTGGTTTAGTCTTTGTTTAGTCCTTGTTTAGTCCTGGTTTAGTCCTGGTTTAGTCCTGGTTTAGTCCTGGTTTAGTCCTGGTTTAGACCTGGTTTAGACCTGGTTTAGTCCTGGTTTAGTCCTGGTTTAGTCCTGGTTTAGTCCTGGTTTAGACCTGGTTTAGTCCTGGTTTAGTCCTGAGCGCAGCTTTGTCCAGTTTCAGTCGTTATAAAACTTTATCCTCAGTAGTTTTCTGCAGGAGCATAAACTGAGCACAGGGTGAAGCAGTGACGTCTCGGTCATAAACACTGACACAGAGCTCTGTTCATTCTGATGCTCAGATGTAAAACTGACAGAAATATTCACCTCTGACAGATCCACCAAGGATTCTGAGCCAGGGCTTTTATTTTACAGTTAATACTTTGTGTTCTGCTGTTTGTGTGATTGTTTTGAGAAAAAGTTGTAACAGATTTAGCCCAGCAGGTGGCGACATAAAGAATATTAATGTGGAGAGTGATGACTTTTGTGTTGCTGCAATGAGGAAATCATTTTGTGGCTGTGTTTTTATCGACCTCAAACAATAAAACAGGCACGAGCTCAAGAGCAGCACTGTCTGAACAACACAGAAAGCTGCAGCCTCTACTTTGTAAATATATTAAAAAACTTTGTTGTCCCCCTCCTCAGTAAAATAATGTTGCTCTGACAAAAACCAAAGCCAACAGTGGCACATATTGTAGAGGAGTGAACTTCCTCCTCAGCTCTACACAGAGCAGGGGGCGGAGCCTGGCCCCTCCCTCTGCTCTCTCCACTCTTAAGTTTCTGTTCTGTCAAAGTCAAACTCTCACAGTCACTGCTCTCAGACGGAGAAATGGAGCAGATCACAATGGAGCGAGAAGCTCTGAGTTGTTCCATCTGTTTGGATCTACTGAAGGATCCGGTCACTGTTCCCTGTGGACACAGCTACTGCAGCAGCTGTGTCCAAAGCCACTGGGACAAAGAGGACACAGAGAAGCAGCTCTACAGCTGCCCTCAGTGCAGGAAGAGCTTCAGCCCCAGGCCTGTCCCGGTCAAAAGCTTCATGTTAGCAGGTTTAGTGGAGCAGCTGAAGAGGACAGGGCTCACAGCGCCCCCTGCTGACCACTGCTACGCCGGACCTGGAGATGTGAGCTGTGATGTGTGCACTGGGAGGAAGCTGAAGGCTGTCAGGTCCTGTCTGCAGTGTGTGGCCTCTTACTGTGAGACCCACCTCCAACATCATTATGATGCTGCAGTGTTACAGAAACACCAGCTGGTGGCGCCCTCCCACAAACTCCAGGAAAACATCTGCTCTCAACACAACGAGGTGAAGAAGATGTTCTGCCGCAGCGACCAGCAGCTCCTTTGTGTGGTCTGCTGCATGGACCAACACAAGGGCCACGACACAGTGTCCTCTGCAGCAGAGAGGGCCCAGAGGCAGGCAGAGCTGCAGGCCAGGAGGGACCAGCTCCTCCAGACCGTCCAGGACAAAGAGACAGACCTGGAGAGGCTCCGACAGGAGGCCCAGGACATCAGCCGCTCTGCCCAGACAGCAGTGCAGCGCAGCGGGGACAGCTTCACCCAGATCATCCTTCTCCTGGAGAAAAGACGCTCTGAAGTGGAGCAGGAGATCCGGTCCCAACAGGAGACCCGACTGAGTCTGGTCCAAGAGCTTCAGGACCGACTGCGGCGGGACGTCACTGAGCTGAGGAGGACCATCTCTGAGCTGGACGCGCTGTCCCTCACACCGGACCACAACCAGTTTCTACAGCTCTATCCTTCACTGTCCACAGCCACACAGAGGCCAGACTCAGCCAGGATCCAGACCGGACCAAGGTGGGACTTTGAGGAAGTGACCAGAGCTGTGTCCGCGCTCAGAGAGAAACTACAGCTCACTCTGAGTGAGTTTATACTGCCAGGACCTGAGCCCACCTCCAGAGAGGACTTCTTAAAATATTCACGAGAAATCACACTGGATCCTAACACAGCAGACACACTTCTGTCTCTGTCTGATGGAAACAGAAGAGCAACACTTAGGTGGGGAAAACAGAGTTATCCTGATCATCCAGACAGATTCAGAGTGAGTCAGGTCCTGAGCAGAGAGAGTCTGACGGGCCGCTGTTACTGGGAGGTGGAGTGGAGCGGGGGGTGGAGGGGGTTTATATAGCAGCTGCTTACAAAGATACTGAGAGAGACTGTTATTTTGGAGACAATGATAAATCCTGGGCCTTAGTCTGTGAGAACACTGGTTATAGATTTTGGTTTAACAAAGTCCAGTCCCAGGTCTCAGGTCCGGTCTCGTCCAGAATCGGGGTTTACCTGGACCACAGCGCAGGGGCTCTGTCCTTTTACAGCGTTAAGGATCAAACCATGAGCCTCCTCCACAGAGTCCAGACCTCCTTCACTCAGCCTCTACACACTGGAGTCTGTCTTTATTGTTATGGAACCACAGCACATTTCCCTAAACTGAAATAATCTCTAAGTCCTGGACAGTAACAGTCTGAGGTCCAGCTGCATGAAGACATTTTTGACCCTGATGTGTTCATCTTTAGTTTAAACGTGTGAGTTTTTGATTTTGGTTCCATTGCTGTGGTTTGTGAGCCTCACAGCTCCCTGCTCCGGACCTGGCTTTACTCTGGTTTAGAGACAGAACCAAAGTTGGACCAAAACTCTTTGAACTCAGTGGTTCTCAACTGGTCTGAGATCCAGTTTTGTCCCGGACCTGGTTTAGTCCTGGTCTAGACCTGGTTTAGTCCTGGTTTAGACCTGGTTTAGTCCTGGTTTAGACCTGGTTTAGACCTGGTTTAGTCCTGGTTTAGTCCTGGTTTAGACCTGGTCCAGACCTGGTTTAGACCTGGTCTAGACCTGGTTTAGACCTGGTCTAGACCTGGTTTAGACCTGGTTTAGTCCTGGTCTAGACCTGGTTTAGACCTGGTTTAGACCTGGTTTAGACCTGGTTTAGTCCTGGTTTAGACCTGGTCTAGACCTGGTTTAGACCTGGTCTAGACCTGGTTTAGTCCTGGTTTAGACCTGGTTTAGACCTGGTTAAGACCTGGTTTAGACCTGGTTTAGTCCTGGTTTAGACCTGGTCTAGACCTGGTTTAGTCCTGGTTTAGACCTGGTTCAGACCTGGTTTAGACCTGGTTAAGACCTGGTTTAGACCTGGTTTAGTCCTGGTCTAGACCTGGTTTAGTCCTGGTTTAGACCTGGTTCAGACCTGGTTTAGACCTGGTTTAGACCTGGTTTAGTCCTGGTTTAGACCTGGTTCAGACCTGGTTTAGACCTGGTTTAGACCTGGTTTAGACCTGGTTCAGACCTGGTTTAGACCTGGTTCAGACCTGGTTTAGACCTGGTTCAGACCTGGTTTAGACCTGGTTTAGACCTGGTTCAGACCTGGTTTAGACCTGGTTTAGACTTGGTTTAGACCTGGTTTAGACCTGGTTTAGTCCTGGTCTAGACCTGGTTTAGTCCTGGTTTAGACCTGGTTCAGACCTGGTTTAGACCTGGTTTAGACCTGGTTCAGACCTGGTTTAGACCTGGTTTAGACCTGGTTTAGTCCTGGTTTAGACCTGGTTCAGACCTGGTTTAGACCTGGTTTAGACCTGGTTCAAACCTGGTTTAGACCTGGTCTAGACCTGGTTTAGGCCTGGTTCAGACCTGGTTTAGACCTGGTCTAGACCTGGTTTAGGCCTGGTTCAGACCTGGTTTAGACCTGGTCTAGACCTGGTTTAGGCCTGGTTCAGACCTGGTTTAGACCTGGTTTAGACCTGGTTCAGACCTGGTTTAGACCTGGTTCAGACCTGGTTTAGACCTGGTTTAGACCTGGTTTAGACCTGGTTTAGACTTGGTTTAGACCTGGTTTAGACCTGGTTTAGACCTGGTTTAGACCTGGTTCAGATCTGGTTTAGACCTGGTTCAGACCTGGTTTAGACCTGGTTTAGACCTGGTTTAGACCTGGTTTAGACTTGGTTTAGACCTGGTTTAGACCTGGTTTAGACCTGGTTTAGACCTGGTTCAGACCTGGTTTAGACCTGGTTTAGACTTGGTTTAGACTTGGTTTAGTCCTGGTTTAGACCTGGTTTAGACCTGGTTCAGACCTGGTTTAGACCTGGTTTAGACCTGGTTTAGTCCTGGTTTAGACCTGGTTTAGACCTGGTCTAGACCTGGTTTAGGCCTGGTTCAGACCTGGTTCAGACCTGGTTTAGACCTGGTTCAGACCTGGTTCAGTCCTGGTTTAGACCTGGTTTAGACCTGGTTTAGACCTGGTTTAGACCTGGTTTAGTCCTGGTTTAGACCTGGTTCAGACCTGGTTCAGACCTGGTTTAGACCTGGTTTAGACCTGGTTCAGACCTGGTTTAGTCCTGGTTTAGTCCTGGTTTAGTCCTGGTTTAGTCCTGGTTTAGTCCTGGTTTAGTCCTGGTTTAGTCCTGGTTTAGACCTGGTTTAGACCTGGTTTAGACCTGGTTTAGACCTGGTTTAGTCCTGGTTTAGTCCTGGTTTAGACCTGGTTTAGTCCTGGTTTAGACCTGGTTTAGACCTGGTTTAGACCTGGTTTAGACCTGGTTTAGTCCTGGTTTAGTCCTGGTTCAGTGTAGTCTCTTATTATTAATCTGGGACAGGTTTATGTTTGGATGTTTTTGAGTTTTGGTTGTTTTTAATGTTAGCCACTGTCTTTATATTTTTCTGCATATTCTCTGTGCTGTACTTAAACTTATCCTCACCTGTGTCTCTGTAACAGTCTGACTCACCTGTGACAGTCTGGCAGGGGTCAAAGGTCACAGAGCTCAGAGTTTTAAAAGTGTCTGTGAGTGTTTTGTCTGGGACTGCTGCAGAGACTGTTGTTCACTCAATAAAAGTTGGTGGATGGGATTTTTACTGACGCCATTTTGACTTTAACCCTTTATGCTCTGCTTTAAAACAATGTTCGTATTGTTAACTAAGATTTATATATTAAACTTTAAACTGAAATAAAATGATCAAAAATCAATATTTTCTCTTTTTTCAGTTACTTTTTTCATTAATTAATCTATATATTGACTTAATGAATCACCACTA
This sequence comes from Bostrychus sinensis, assembly GCA_020698575.1. Taxonomy (NCBI): domain Eukaryota; kingdom Metazoa; phylum Chordata; class Actinopteri; order Gobiiformes; family Eleotridae; genus Bostrychus; species Bostrychus sinensis. Next base: position 3,310,932 of record CM036247.1, read on the forward strand.
ATAATTAACACAGACATGAGGCGTTCAGGCGCAGACATGAGGCGTTCAGGCGCAGACATGAGGCGTTCAGGCGCAGGCATGAGGCGTTCAGGCGCAGGCATGAGGCGTTCAGGCGCAGGCATGAGGCGTTCAGGCGCAGACATGAGGCGTTCAGGCGCAGGCATGAGGCGTTCAGGCGCAGGCATGAGGCGTTCAGGCGCAGACATGAGGCGTTCAGGCGCAGACATGAGGCGTTCAGGCGCAGACATGAGGCGTTCAGGAGCAGACATGAGGCGTTCAGGCGCAGACATGAGGCGTTCAGGCGCAGACATGAGGCGTTCAGGCGCAGACATGAGGCGTTCAGGCGCAGGGATGAGGCGTTCAGGCGCAGGATGAGGCGTTCAGGCGCAGGCATGAGGCGTTCAGGCGCAGGCATGAGGCGTTCAGGCGCAGGCATGAGGCGTTCAGGCGCAGGCATGAGGCGTTCAGGCGCAGGCATGAGGCGTTCAGGCGCAGACATGAGGCGTTCAGGCGCAGACATGAGGCGTTCAGGTGCAGACATGAGGCGTTCAGGCGCAGACACGAGGCGTTCAGGCGCAGACACGAGGCGTTCAGGAGCAGACACGAGGCGTTCAGGTGCAGACACGAGGCGTTCAGGTGCAGACACGAGGCGTTCAGGTGCAGACACGAGGCGCAGACATGAGGCGTTCAGGCGCAGACACGAGGCGTTCAGGCGCAGACATGAGGCGTTCAGGCGCAGACATGAGGCGTTCAGGCGCAGACATGAGGCGTTCAGGAGCAGACATGAGGCGTTCAGGCGCAGACATGAGGCGTTCAGGCGCAGACATGAGGCGTTCAGGAGCAGACATGAGGCGTTCAGGTGCAGACATGAGGCGTTCAGGTGCAGACATGAGGCGTTCAGGTGCCGTACAGGTCTAAAGGTGAATATGTGAAGTCTGAGAGAGACTTGGCCTCCGTGAATCACGTGACGCACTCGCGGCTTTATGTCCTTACACAGAGGAGATCTTTACCTGTGCAGGTGAGCTCAGACAGTAAACAGTGAAAAATGAACACAGCTGGAGTTTTCTGCAGTGTTGTCTCTGTGTCTGAGCTGGAGCTCATGGCTCTGACCATACATCACTGCCCTGCAGTACCCCTGTTGCCCACAGGTGTCGCTATTCAGTAAACTGTAGAGTGGGCAGTATTCACTTTGTAAATCTTCAAATGTGAGAGAATGACTCTTATTTGAAGCCTGTGAACATCTGACAAGGCCAGGAGAGCACAGTTTATTGATACAGTAAATATACAATGTACTGGTGAGGTATTTAGCTTTATTGTAAATCATTACTGAAGAACTTGGCTTTACTTTTAAAGCGTTCAGAAACCTGTTTTCTGTGTAGGCCTCTTCTAGGCTTAAGGTGTTCAAATAGTACAGCAAACAATTTACCATCTGTTCATCATGTATTTATTTTTCTAAGGCGGGATATGAGGGTAAATTCAACAATATACAATGTGACAAAAATGAAGTTTGGAGTCCTAAGAATTTAAAAGACTTGAAAGGACTCGAAACTGAAAGTGTAGGACTTGGGACTTGACTTGGACTTGAGGCCAAAGACTTGAGACTTACTTGTGACTTGGTCCCACCTCTGCTAATTGCTACGTTAGATAAAACAATTTGTTTTGTTTTGGTTTGGGGCCAACTCAAAATCTCAAGTTTTTAACAACGAATATTTTTTGTTCACCTAATTTAACGTTCATATGTCTAAAAACTTTACATTTTACTCACTATCTTTATTTTTTTAACTCATCTTACAGCCAACTTACTCTCCATTGTTCAGAAAAAAACTATTATTTTGTTAAATTTACTTTAGTTTGTCTTTTATCATTATCAATAATAATACTTTTTCTGAACAAAACTTAAAATGTAAAGTTTTTAGACATATGAACATTAAATTAAGAGAACAAAAACAAATGAGTTGTTGAAAACTTGACTTGAAATACTTCAGTCAGATCATATTAAGGTCTTTTCTTTTGCATTAATCCATAGAAATGCCACCTTTACAAGAAACTATTGACTGTGGTCCAGGTGTAAACGTCCTGTTGTTCTGTTTTTGTTTTCCTCAGACAGTGGTGAGGAGTAGGAGCTGATGTAACAGAGGTGAAAACAGGAAGCACTGAGAGTATTAAAGTCTTATCAGGAGCTGTGACCTTCACCTGTAAACACCTGAGAGAGGGACACAACTGGGTCAAAGAGCAGTTTACAGTCACCGCTGTGGGTTTTTCCTCTTCAGATACAGTCTGTGGGAATTTTACTGCGGCCACATCTGAACAGAAACACGGCTCTGTCCTAACTCTCTGCCCACGGAGGGTTAGGATCAGGACAAAAGGTTAGGATCTGAGCCAGTCTGACCAAAAAAACAAAAACTGTGAGGGCTACGAGCTATGGACGACCAAAACTGACAAATCAATGAATAAATAAATGAATAAACAAATGCTCTCAATGACAAATAATTGTTTAAACAGGACAAGAAAGGCTGAAATAATGTAAGTTTTGGTGCAGGAGTCAGAGCTGGGTCTGACAGAGACGAGTCAGAGAAACACAGGACAGGAGCAGAGTGAAGGGGGCGGAGTCTGAGGCAGGAGCTCTTTATGTTACAGCCTCGTTATGACTCAGTACTGACCACACTCTGACCTTCTTCTTTCAAAATAAAGCTTAATAACTCAGCCTCTGTACAAACTGTCCACTACAACAACAGCAGCAGCACTGACACTTCCCATGATGCACCGCTGCCTTTTACATAATGTTGTAATGTTTACACAGAGTTGCTCAATGGTGACTGCGAGGGGCGTGGCCTAAAGCGGGGAAAGTAACAGCTGATGAGAGTAAAAGTCTGTTCAGAGACAGAACTGTGCTGAGATAAAGTCAGACTGGAGACTGTGGAAGTCAGGTCTCAGTCAGGTCTCAGTCAGGTCTCAGTCAGGTCTCAGTCAGGTCTCAGTCAGGTCCTCAGTCAGGTCTCAGTCAGGTCTCAGTCAGGTCTCAGTCAGGTTCTCAGTCAGGTCTCAGTCAGGTCCTCAGTCTGGTCTCAGTCAGGTCTCAGTCAGGTCCTCAGTCAGGTCTCAGTCAGGTCTCAGTCAGGTCTCAGTCAGGTCTCAGTCAGGTCCTCAGTCAGGTCTCAGTCAGGTCTCAGTCAGGTCTCAGTCTGGTCTCAGTCAGGTCTCAGTAAGATCCTCAGTCAGGTCTCAGTCAGGTCTCAGTCTGGTCTCAGTCAGGTCTCAGTCAGGTCCTCAGTCAGGTCCTCAGTCAGGTCTCAGTCAGGTCTCAGTCAGGTCTCAGTCTGGTCTCAGTCTGGTCTCAGTCAGGTCCTCAGTCGGGTCTCAGTCAGGTCCTCAGTCAGGTCCTCAGTCGGGTCTCAGTCGGGTCTCAGTCGGGTCTCAGTCAGGTCTCAGTCAGGTCTCAGTCAGGTCCTCAGTCAGGTCTCAGTCAGGTCTCAGTCAGGTCCTCAGTCAGGTCTCAGTCAGGTCTCAGTCGGGTCTCAGTCAGGTCTCAGTCAGGTCTCAGTCTGGTCTCAGTCAGGTCCTCAGTCAGGTCTCAGTCAGGTCTCAGTCAGGTCTCAGTCAGGTCCTCAGTCAGGTCTCAGTCAGGTCTCAGTCAGGTCCTCAGTCAGGTCTCAGTCAGGTCCTCACTCAGGTCTCAGTCAGGTCCTCAGTCAGGTCTCAGTCAGGTCCTCAGTCAGGTCTCAGTCAGGTCTCAGTCAGGTCTCAGTCAGGTCCTCAGTCAGGTCTCAGTCAGGTCTCAGTCAGGTCTCAGTCAGGTCCTCAGTCAGGTCTCAGTCAGGTCTCAGTCAGGTCCTCAGTCTGGTCTCAGTCTGGTCTCAGTCTGGTCTCAGTCAGGTCTCAGTCAGGTCTCAGTCTGGTCTCAGTCAGGTCCTCAGTCGGGTCTCAGTCGGGTCTCAGTCGGTCCTCAGTCGGGTCTCAGTCGGGTCTCAGTCGGGTCTCAGTCAGGTCTCAGTCAGGTCTCAGTCTGGTCCTCAGTCAGGTCTCAGTCAGGTCCTCAGTCAGGTCTCAGTCTGGTCTCAGTCAGGTCTCAGTCTGGTCTCAGTCAGGTCTCAGTCAGGTCTCAGTCAGGTCTCAGTCAGGTCCTCAGTCAGGTCTCAGTCAGGTCTCAGTCAGGTCTCAGTCAGGTCCTCAGTCTGGTCTCAGTCTGGTCTCAGTCTGGTCTCAGTCAGGTCTCAGTCAGGTCTCAGTCTGGTCTCAGTCAGGTCCTCAGTCGGGTCTCAGTCGGGTCTCAGTCAGGTCCTCAGTCGGGTCTCAGTCGGGTCTCAGTCGGGTCTCAGTCAGGTCTCAGTCAGGTCTCAGTCTGGTCCTCAGTCAGGTCTCAGTCAGGTCCTCAGTCAGGTCTCAGTCAGGTCTCAGTCAGGTCTCAGTCTGGTCTCAGTCAGGTCTCAGTCTGGTCTCAGTCAGGTCTCAGTCAGGTCTCAGTCAGGTCTCAGTCAGGTCCTCAGTCAGGTCTCAGTCAGGTCTCAGTCAGGTCTCAGTCAGGTCCTCAGTCTGGTCTCAGTCAGGTCTCAGTCAGGTCTCAGTCTGGTCTCAGTCAGGTCTCAGTCAGGTCTCAGTCAGGTCTCAGTCAGGTCTCAGTCAGGTCCTCAGTCTGGTCTCAGTCAGGTCTCAGTCAGGTCTCAGTCAGGTCTCAGTCAGGTCCTCAGTCAGGTCTCAGTCTGGTCCTCAGTCAGGTCTCAGTCAGGTCTCAGTCAGGTCTGGGGCTGTGAGGGTAAATATCTCAGATCAATATAAAAATATCAAAGACAGTTTGGAAAAATGTCACTTATTACAGCTCTTGTTCCACTGGGAACTTGGAAATTTCCAATCTCCAACTTGGAAAAATGCAGTGGAACAACACTTGACCTGGTGTTTCCTACTTACACTGCAGAGTCATTTAAATCATTTATATAATATATACAGTATTTATGTATTAGTGTGTGGCATTATAAACCAGAGCAGTGGCTCCTTCTCTGTCTTTGTCCCACTGGGCTTTTGTCATAAGTACCTTCTTACTCAAACATGGTTTTTTTCTAAAGTGGTCACATAAAAAGTCTGTTTTTATCACAACAAATTCATTTTATACTTTACTGTAAATGATAAATTCTCCTGCATTTTATAAAACTCAAATTCAAAATAAAAACATAGACTACCTATCTTTAAAATAAAAATATAACATAAATGTTTATTACATTTATTTATTGAACGATATATTAATGTTCAAAATAAACTTAAAAAAGAAATAATCTGAAACTAAAAAAGAAATAAAATAACTCCCATTTAAAAGAAGCTATTTAACCTAAAAAATATGTAATAAACTATAATATTGAAATAATAGTCTTTTGCAGTTTTGCCACCTTTTCATCAGTTAATGAGACACTTGAGCTTCTCTTTCATAAGTTTCTAAATTTAAATATGAAAAGATTAAAAATATTTTCTTATCATGTTGGAAATAAATGATGAAATAATTCCAAGTACCTCCTGCAAAGTGCTCACGTACCTCTAGGGGTCCCTGAACCACTGGTTGGGAAACACTGAACTAGAGTATGGGGATGTTTTTAATCAGTTTTTGTTTTATTTTTATGAACATCAGCCATGTTTTGTTTATATTTGAGATCATTTAGCCTTGAATGCTTTGAGGTCACAAATATAAGCTCCACGTGAGAAACAGATGAGAGAATACATTTAACAAGAATTATTTCCTGAATGAATCAATTATTTTGTGAAAGTATGGATTTGCGGTTCCCTGACTTGTCTGTATCCATGGATTTGATCAGTGTATTAATAACTCACTTTCTCAAAATAAGACGCTACAGATAAAACATTTCACAGAAGGAAAACGTGAAGGAAGAAAAACTATAAATGCACAGCCGCTTGGGGCTTCCCTCAGGTTCTTACATAAATACCATAAAGTATTTATCATGTAATACATGTTACTACATGATACACATGAAATGTATTTTACTCACCAAGCAGAGTAACATACAAACCTGTATTATGGCTGCACAGTATATCGCAAAATCATCGTTATCACAATATCAGCAAACGCATCGTATCACAAGAATCTAAATATATCTCAGTAACGCTGCGGTCTTCATCTGACACAGATTTACACTGAACAATCATTTTCCACCAGAGCCTTAAATTAAAATGTGTTGGGACTAAAGAAAAATGTTTAAAAAGTCCAGTTTTAGTGGTAATTTCCTTTATTTAGTCCCAGACACTGTCTCTGAGCACAAATATTTGGCTGTGGTCCTAGATCACAAACTGAAGTGGGACAAATGCACAGAACCCATGACAAAAAAAGGCCCAGGACTATACTTTCTTTAAAAAATGGTGTCTTTTGATGTGGACAAAGTAATGTTGAAAATGTTTTACAGTGCTTTTGTGGAGAGTGGGCTGACTTTTTGCATTATTTGTTGGTTTGGGGCTGCAGCCGAGGCACAAAAGAATTCACTAAGAAAAATAGTTGTCACTGTGAGTAAAATACAAGGCTTTACTCTCAGCAGTCTGCAGGACATTTATTCATCGATCTAAGAACAAAGCAGAGAACATTTGATCAGATCCAAAACACTGCTTTTTAATGCATTTGAGCTGCTCCCATCAGGAGGAGGTATCGATATCCAGCCATCAGCAAAAACAGAACCAGACAATCGTTTGTCCCACAGGTAATTGGTTCATTGAATACATTTTAAGTCTAAATTCTTAAATAACTATTTATCTCTGTGTTCAGCGTCTGCACACAGCAACATTTATTCACATTCATAGAGGTTTTTTTTATTAAAAATGTTTTATCTATCAAGTTGAAATTATTATTATTATTATTTTTTTTATTTACTTTTTTTTTTTTTTTGTATAAAATGCACAGAAGGTGATCTTTGAATTTACCGCTTACTAAAGGCGTGGCCTGTACAAAGACTGTTTTTCTTCATGATTTTATGTTGAATGTTGAATACATTATACGTAATGTGTTTAGTGTGGATTGTTTTGTCTTATATGTTAAATGTTTTTACTCACTGCAAATCAGTTTCCTTACAGGGACAATAAACTGCTACCTACCTTTATCCTTGTTTTATTCCTGGTTTAGTTTGTGTTAAGTTTTGATTTTGATGCTGTTTTAATACAGAGGCTTACTTTTTTGTTTGAAGTGAATTTAACTTAGTGTCAGAAAAGTAGGCCCTGTTTTAAAATATCTCAATAATCGTTATCACAATTTTCAACACAGTTATCGACGATGGCATGTTTTTTCCATATCGTGCAGCACTAACCTGTATTATTCAGCCTTTAGCTTATATGCTAACTGTGCTACATTCATTAAAACGTCTACACTGCTAATGTTCTGTACCCAGACTCTGACAGCACACACACAGACTGGTTATGAATGAGGTTTGTGGAGATAAGTCTAGGTTTAGTCCTGGTTTAGACCTGGTTTAGACCTGGCTTAGACCTGGTTCAGTCCTGGTTCAGTCCTGGTTTAGACCTGGTTTAGTCCTGGTTTAGTTCTGGTTTAGTCCTGGTTTAGTCCTGGTTTAGTCCTGGTTTAGTCCTGGTTTAGTCCTGGTTTAGTCGTTGTTTAATCCTGGTTTAGTCCTGGTTTAATCCTGGTTTAGTCTTTGTTTAGTCCGGGTTTAGACCTGATTTAGTCCTGGTTTAGTCCTGGTTTAGACCTGGTTTAGTCCTGGTTTAGTCCTGGTTTAGTCCTGGTTTAGTCCTGGTTTAGACTTGGTTTAGTCCTGGTTTAGTCCTGGTTTAGACCTGGTTTAGACCTGGTTTAGACCTGGTTTAGTCCTGGTTTAGTCCTGGTTTAGTCCTGGTTTAGTCCTGGTTTAGTCCTGAGCGCAGCTTTGTCCAGTTTCAGTCGTTATAAAACTTTATCCTCAGTAGTTTTCTGCAGGAGCATAAACTGAGCACAGGGTGAAGCAGTGACGTCTCGGTCATAAACACTGACACAGAGCTCTGTTCATTCTGATGCTCAGATGTAAAACTGACAGAAATATTCACCTCTGACAGATCCACCAAGGATTCTGAGCCAGGGCTTTTATTTTACAGTTAATACTTTGTGTTCTGCTGTTTGTGTGATTGTTTTGAGAAAAAGTGGAACAGATTTAGCCCAGCAGGTGGAGACATAAAGAATATTAATGTGGAGAGTGATGACTTTTGTGTTGCTGCAATGAGGAAATCATTTTGTGGCTGTGTTTTTATCGACCTCAAACAATAAAACAGGCACGAGCTCAAGAGCAGCACTGTCTGAACAACACAGAAAGCTGCAGCCTCTACTTTGTAAATATATTAAAAAACTTTGTTGTCCCCCTCCTCAGTAAAATAATGTTGCTCTGACAAAAACCAAAGCCAACAGTGGCACATATTGTAGAGGAGTGAACTTCCTCCTCAGCTCTACACAGAGCAGGGGGCGGAGCCTGGCCCCTCCCTCTGCTCTCTCCACTCTTAAGTTTCTGTTCTGTCAAAGTCAAACTCTCACAGTCACTGCTCTCAGACGGAGAAATGGCGCAGATCACAATGGAGCGAGAAGCTCTGAGTTGTTCCATCTGTTTGGATCTACTGAAGGATCCGGTCACTGTTCCCTGTGGACACAGCTACTGCAGCAGCTGTGTCCAAAGCCACTGGGACAAAGAGGACACAGAGAAGCAGCTCTACAGCTGCCCTCAGTGCAGGAAGAGCTTCAGCCCCAGGCCTGTCCCGGTCAAAAGCTTCATGTTAGCAGGTTTAGTGGAGCAGCTGAAGAGGACAGGGCTCACAGCGCCCCCTGCTGACCACTGCTACGCCGGACCTGGAGATGTGAGCTGTGATGTGTGCACTGGGAGGAAGCTGAAGGCTGTCAGGTCCTGTCTGCAGTGTGTGGTCTCTTACTGTGAGACCCACCTCCAACATCATTATGATGCTGCAGTGTTACAGAAACACCAGCTGGTGGCGCCCTCCCACAAACTCCAGGAAAACATCTGCTCTCAACACAACGAGGTGAAGAAGATGTTCTGCCGCAGCGACCAGCAGCTGATCTGCTACATCTGCTCTGTGGACCAACACAAGGGCCACGACACAGTGTCCTCTGCAGCAGAGAGGGCCCAGAGGCAGGCAGAGCTGCAGGCCAGGAGGGACCAGCTCCTCCAGACCGTCCAGGACAAAGAGACAGACCTGGAGAGGCTCCGACAGGAGGCCCAGGACATCAGCCGCTCTGCCCAGACAGCAGTGCAGCGCAGCGGGGACAGCTTCACCCAGATCATCCTTCTCCTGGAGAAAAGACGCTCTGAAGTGGAGCAGGAGATCCGGTCCCAACAGGAGACCCGACTGAGTCTGGTCCAAGAGCTTCAGGACCGACTGCGGCGGGACGTCACTGAGCTGAGGAGGACCATCTCTGAGCTGGACGCGCTGTCCCTCACACCGGACCACAACCAGTTTCTACAGCTCTATCCTTCACTGTCCACAGCCACACAGAGGCCAGACTCAGCCAGGATCCAGACCGGACCAAGGTGGGACTTTGAGGAAGTGACCAGAGCTGTGTCCGCGCTCAGAGAGAAACTACAGCTCACTCTGAGTGAGTTTATACTGCCAGGACCTGAGCCCACCTCCAGAGAGGACTTCTTAAAATATTCACGAGAAATCACACTGGATCCTAACACAGCAGACAAACTTCTGTCTCTGTCTGATGGAAACAGAAGAGCAACACTTAGGTGGGGAAAACAGAGTTATCCTGATCATCCAGACAGATTCAGAGTGAGTCAGGTCCTGAGCAGAGAGAGTCTGACGGGCCGCTGTTACTGGGAGGTGGAGTGGAGCGGGGGGTGGAGCGGGGCGGGGGTTTATATAGCAGCTGCTTACAAAGATACTGAGAGAGACTGTTATTTTGGAGGCAATGATAAATCCTGGGCCTTAGTCTGTAAGAACACTGGTTATAGATTTTTGTTTAACGACGTCCAGTCCCAGGTCTCAGGTCCGGTCTCGTCCAGAATCGGGGTTTACCTGGACCACAGCGCAGGGGCTCTGTCCTTTTACAGCGTTAAGGATCAAACCATGAGCCTCCTCCACAGAGTCCAGACCTCCTTCACTCAGCCTCTACACACTGGAGTCTGGCTTTGTTTTTATGGAGCTACAGCACATTTCCCTAAACTGAAATAATCTCTAAGTCCTGGACAGTAACAGTCTGAGGTCCAGCTGCATGAAGCCATTTTTGACCCTGATGTGTTCATCTTTAGTTTAAACGTGTGAGTTTTTGATTTTGGTTCCATTGCTGTGGTTTGTGAGCCTCACAGCTCCCTGCTCCGGACCTGGCTTTACTCTGGTTTAGAGACAGAACCAAAGTTGGACCAAAACTCTTTGAACTCAGTGGTTCTCAACTGGTCTGAGATCCAGTTTTGTCCTGGACCTGGTTTAGTCCTGGTCTAGACCTAGTTTAGTCCTGGTCTAGACCTGGTTCAGACCTGGTTTAGACCTGGATTAGTGGCATCTTGACGAACAAGAAGTCTGTGCTCATGACGGGACATTATCAGTTTCACTCACAGCTCAGGACAGAAGAGCGACGGCAGAAAGAACAGCAGCTTTAACCACAACATGACATTTAATACTCAGTGACAAAGATCCTGTTTTTGTGAGAGTGAAAAGTCGTTTATAACAAAAGTGAGTCTGTCAGAGCCACTTACATTCAAACACTTTGTAAAAAAAAACAACAAACCTTTCCATTTCTTCACCAGAGCTTTTACAATACTCGGCTGCTGCATATTAAATTGTTTTAGAAATAAATAGATATCACGTATTTCCTTATGTTTCCATGTGGTTCCAGTTTTCTCTTCTGATTTTAACAGTCTGGGTCAGTCTTTTGTTTTTTCTATTTCTGTTTGTAGATCCATTGAACAACATTAAAAATCCTATAAATGACATTATTATAAAAAGATAGTTAAGTTCTGCTCCTGGATGTACTGCAGGTCAGTGGTTCTCAGCTGTGACTGTGGGACACACTTTTATCCTGATTATTTTATTTATGATCATTTTACCTTTTCTTCTAAATCAGTGGTTCTCAAACTTTTCACTCCAAGCACCAGCACAGAAAATATTTGGCTTTCCAAGTTTTATCTTTAATGGAACAAAATGGGCCTAAATCTGGACTAACACAGCTCTAAACCCAAGATTAAAACAGTGATTTAAACTTTGACTATCAACCTGAAACCTGGACTAAACTGGGCCTAAAGCAGGACTAAAGGTACCCTAAACCAGGACTAAACTGGGCCTAAAGCAGGACTAAATGTGACCTTATACCAGGAATAAACTGGGCCTAATCCAAGACTAAAGTAACCCTAGACCAGGGATAAACCAGGACTAAACGTGACCCTAAACCAGGACTAAAGTGACCTTAAACCAAGATTATACTGAGCCTAAACCAGGACTAAAATGACCCTAAACTAGAACTAAATGTGACCCTAAACCAAGACTAAACTGGGCCTAAACCAGGACTAAAATGACCCTAAACTAGAACTAAATGTGACCCTAAACCAAGAGTAAACTGGGCCTAAACCAAGACTAAAATGACCCTAGACCAAGGCTAAACCAGGACTAAACTGGGGCTAAACCAGGACTAAACGTGACTCTAAACCAGGACTAAACTGGGCCTAAACAAGGGCTAAAGTGACCCTAAACCAAGACTAAACTGGGCCTAAACCAGGACTAAAATGACCCTAGACCAAGGCTAAACCAGGCCTAAACTGGGGATAAACAAGGAGTAAACATGACTCTAAACCAGGACTAAACTGGGCCTAAACCAGGGCTAAAGTGACCCTAAACCAGGACTAAAGTGGGCCTAAACCAGGACTAAACTGGGCCTAAACCAGGACTAAAATGACCCTAAACCAGGACTAAACTGTGCCTAAACCAGGACTAAAATTACCCTAGACCAGGGATAAACCAGGACTAAACGTGACCCTAAACCAGGACTAAACTGGGCCTAAACCAGGACTAAAGTGACCCTAGACCAGGGATAAACCAGGACTAAATGTGACCATAAACCAGGATTAAACTGGGCCTAAAACAGAACTGAACTGGGGCTAAACCAGGACTAAAGTTGACCTAAACCAGGACTAAAATGACCCTAAACTAGAACTAAAAGTGACCCTAAACCAGGACTAAACTAAACTAGTCAACCATCTGTTTAATAAACCTGTGTACCACCAGTGGGACCAGTACCACAGTTTGAGAACCACTGATGTAGATTATTTTACTCCCACCTCTATGGCACATGTATTTTAAATCAGTTTCTCCATTTCATGTCATTAAATCTTGAGTATATTTAGACTTCATATAATATCAACATTGAAGCTTAACCCCTTGAGGGCCTTGACCCACCAGTTGAGAACCACTGCTGTAAGTGACAGTAACTTGTGCTTTGGGTTCTAGTTTGTGGCAGCCCATGGTTCAGTGTTGCTCTTTGGACAGAAACAGCTCCAGTAATAGTCCGTTTCTCTCACTGTGGCTGCGTTATCTGCTGGATTTAGAAGTCCAGACCTCGTCCTCCGAGTCCGAGTCGGTCTGAGAGAGTCCGGTCCCAGATTTACCTGCCTTTACTGCGGCGGAGGAGGAGGCCGAGCCGTTGACGTCGCTCAGCGGGACGAGGGAGTAGTCTCTGAGCTCGGCCAAGGGACGAGAGGATCTGCAGAACGTGAAGATGTGGAAGGACAGGCTGACGCAGAGGAGCAGCACCAGGAACGAGATGGACAAGATCAACCACGAACGCCTGGACAAGAGAGAAAAATAACACTCAAGTACAAGGAAAACTACTTCCACCACTTGTTTTTCTTTTTATTTATTCTTATTTTAGTGAGTTACTCTTGTTTGCTTTTTACTAGTTTTTGTTGTTTAAATGGGAACTGCTGAAGTTAAATGTTTATTTATTGTTTTTTATCATTTTGTGCAGCACTTTGGAAACTGTCTTTGTAAAATGTGCTGTAGAAATAAAGTGGATGGGATTGGACACAAATGTCAGCGATAAAATAAGCTTGGGTTAGCTTCATAGAATCCAGAGCTTGAGCCAGTTCAAGTTGCGCTGGTTTAAAAATGACTTTCAAAATGTTTTATGGCGTTGGCATTTGCTGCTCTGTCTGAGTCCACAGAGGTCAAAGGTCAGAGGTGAGAGGTCAGAGTGTGTGGGCCAGACTTACTCAGACAGATAGTGCTGTTCCAGTTGAGATTCTTCATTTCGTCTCCAGGATTTAAACATCTGTTTACCCAGACACTGTCCCGCTGCAGAGGAGAGAGGACAGAGCTGGGTGAGGGCAGCTTCTTTTTAGATGAAGAGATTATTCCAGAGAACAAATTTGGCTCGATGCTCACTTCCAGAACACAGAACCATTACAATTTCTAGGGATGTACGATAATATCGGACCCGGTAATTATCGGGCCGATAATTGACAATTATGAAGTCATACAGATAATTCCAATAACAAAAAATTCAACCCATA